>JARFOC010043817.1:0-22733 GCA_031763485.1 Osmoderma eremita | reverse complement strand
TTAAATATTAAACTTGTATAAAATTTATTACATGGTACATGAATTACTTTGCCAGAACTGCGCGACCTGAGACAAGTGTAAAATAGAGTACTCATGGTAGCCAAATTATTTATTTATTTATTATTGTAAGAGTACCGATACAATACATAATGATGCCCATTTCAGAACGAAATAATTTTAAGTTAAAAAATACCCCTTACCACCTTGTTGAGTAAAGAACTCTGAATACGCATTCCGGCAACTAAGTTGCCATCCTCAGCAGAAAATCACGAATGGAAAAATAATGTCAGGCGTAGCACTCCGAGAATAATCCTGCTCTTAGAACGCCACTACCAACATTGGTTTTTCTCGTTTTTTAACCTCTATCTTATATACTACTTAATTGTTAATCATTGTCCGATGATCGGTAACGATCGGCTTATTAATACTAATTAATTGTCAACGGGATCAGTAAAAATTAGTTACAATGAAATAACGATAAACGACAAGCAAGTGTTAATATATTCGGATTATGAAAATGCAGTGTATACAAACACAACTATGCAATTATTCTCTTACGGATAAACATGCATTACCTAAATCAATAACCTCAAAAAATATAAGAATCTTGCATTCGCTATGAATTTGTATACACCTGCCATATAATTTATTCGAGGGGATCTTATGGATATAAATACTTCTATATCTATTTTTACAATGAAAGGCAATATATTGCTTGTCTTTCATTGGATTATGAATCTCACAGGCATAAAGAGATACACCATTGATTCTGCCAACGTATGGTCTTTCGCTAGCTCATTGGTTTTCTCATTGCCTACGATTCCTGAACGTTCAAACATCCACAATAAAGCAACTTTATTGCTTTCCACGAGAATATTGACCTCTCTTTGGGGTTCCGTAGTGCGTAAGTGTCCCCTGTCTGTTGTAATACAGATCCGCTTATTGTTTTCTATTGCCTAGTGCAATATAGCGTACACCTCTGCTTGTACCAGAGGTATCTTAATCCTCTCTATATCTAGGAAGGTGCATAACAGCACGTCCCTGCTTTCCAGAGCCTATTTGTAGTCTTATTGGATAAATGCCATCCAGTTCTGGCGATTTATATGGTCTGAATGAGTTGGTAGCCGATTTCACGTTATCCACATTCACCACTTACTTTGCCAGCTGCTGATGCTCCCTGGACGTCTGTCTCGCAGGTTACAGATCTGCATTTTTGCAGTCTGAGTTTGTGATTTGAGAACCCCGAAAATGGATCCTGGTATGATCCCGCTGTGATGTAATCTCATTTTTCTGGTTTCGGAGTATAGATTGAGCTCTGAGGTTCTATAGATAATATCATGTTGAGTCTGTCACATTCTTACGCTTCCTTTATATCATCGCAATGTCTCCTCCAGGATTATCTTTTCCCAACTTCTCAGAGGTTTGTTGTAATCAGTAAAGACCTTTTTGTATTCATCCCGTACTGATGTTTTCTTAGCTCTATTGGACTTTTTCCTGACTTCCCTTCTCATATTTGCTAGGTTTGTATACCACTAGGGCACCTTCCCGGTGATTCCTTTGCACAGGGCAGTTGTCGTTAAATGATAACGTCTTGAAAGAGTCTTGTTGAAAACTCCCGCTCTGTTGTGTTACTAAACCCTTAACCTTAACCCTTAAACTGAAGTCAAGTTGTGCCGTAAATGCTCCCCAGTCAGTTTTCCGGAGATTCCGATAAGTTTCAATTGAAGATTGAAATTTCCCTGTAGTGAAATTTAGGTGCCTGTGGTCTGAGCAACTTTCCTCATCAGACACATTCCAATTTGAGACGGTGGCCTCTACATAGGTGGTCGCTAGCGTTATGTCTATTACCTGCTTCCTATTTGAATTTATGAAAGTCGGTTTGTTGCCTACATTTAGTATGTCTAAATGGTTTGTCATACTAAATTGTAGTAAATATTCACCACATTTATATTAATGCTATTGGCCTCAATTGCCATTACCTTTGTTCTCTTTGCATTCACTACCAACAATAAGTTGTATTTGTCTAGTGGCTCGAACCACACTTTTAAGTTATTTTCTAATAACACAATTTACCGAACCACTGTATACATGCATAACTATTAATCACTGTTGGACAAATTATGAGTTCGTAGCTAATGTATTATGATCTTATAATTATCAATAAATGTTTCATATAATTAAATGATAATAGTTGAGTGTGGGTTTTCTCAACTTGATTAAAAGTTCAGGCGATATAGATATATTTCAAATTTGACCTCTTAATTTAGCCAACAACATCTGTATATTGTCCGAACTTAAGATTACGTTTTTGTCTTAGTAATATTTCTTTTACTTGCGCAATTCATATAAATACTACAATGTGATATAATGTAATGTTTGTATGTTTTAGAAATTCAAGCCAAATATGTAAACTATGCCCTTATTTATTTATTAACTACCTCAACGAATTATGTGTTCCAGAATTCTACATAATTAAGTACTTATTTTGTTTGGATGCCATATGCTGGTGCTGCACAAAAACTTAACTAACCAACGATATGAAAACCGTAAGTACATAATTATCGTTGCAAGAAAATCGCCTTTAATCGGAAAATAGCTAGATACATTTTGTTATGCTAATGTAAAATAACCATTCCAAAGTATAATTATAGTGGTTTAAGTATATATAATATAGAGAATTAAATGAGGAAAGTCGTCCGCGCGGCGAAGAAAAAATAATTTAATATCAAAAGAAGTTTCAACATATACGATGAAGTACTTACCATTTTTAAACATAGCAGAAGCTAATGGAGAATATAAAGTGGAAATTATTTAATTATATTCCTGATAAATTTCAATCGTGGCGGTAATTGCCGGTTCGATTTGGGTATGGGGTATTATTAATATTAAGTAGTTTGCAAATGGATTTCAGATTACTATTACCATGAACTTGGCAAATTGCAAACTTACAAATGCCAATAACATCCGGTTAAAATAGATTTCAAATCATCCACGGCAGTTAAGAGCTAAAATTTAAAAGGAATTTAAAAATTGATTGATCCCATAAAGTATTTGGGCCAATATATATGTACCAGTGCTAACGTACGGCTATGAAACAGATTTTAAAGCAAGTTACAAGCAAGTGCGATGCACCTGAGCAGTGATGGACGTAACAAGGAGAATTAGAAACAGTGTAGTACGGGATTTGTGCACGGTGTAACTTGTTATAAACAAAATAGAGAAACGGCAGTTAGCATGATTTAATCACATGGTGCGTATGGACGATAGCAGAAAGGTGAAATAATATGAGTATCCAGCTGTGACAAAAAAAGAGGCAAACGGGAAAGACCTATTAAATCCTGGAGCGGCGATATTGCAGATGCACTGTAAAAAAGAAATCCGAACTGGAGGGATGGCAGGACAACGCGATAGGAATGCAGGGAGAAACCTCAATTCCTAACATCTTCACACCATTAGGTAGATGAGGATGCATTAACTACGTAAGTAATGTAAAAGTAAAATTAATGAAACTAATGAAATCGACTAGCACGCCCCATATCACATACGTCCCAAATATTAACTAACTAGGTAAAAGCAGGTTGGTTTTTTGCATAGGTTGATTACTAGCATTTCCTAACTTTACCCCTATAATCTCTGCTGTCACTAGCGTAGGTGTATCTGTCACCAATTCTCACTCGACAAACTGACAAAATTTTGCTTCAAAATTTGTTAAATTTAGGAGAATGGTTTAAACGGAGGGATTCGATTAATTCAAACTTCATACCAATTTTGGAAAATATCTAATGCCTGAATTGTTCATATAAAACGTACAGTGTATTCTTACTGTAGCACTCTTTCAATAAAATCACAAAAAAGTGTACATACCACTTAAAGAAGTGTGAGTTGATTTTGAGTGATACATTATTATTATTATTACAACTGCCTTGTAATATAAAAACCTTGGGAGTATCAATTTTTTAACTTTTTCTATTAAATATGGCCTGCTAAATAACTTTTGCTTCTAGGTACTTGGTTACTTGGTGTTGCGACGTCATCTGGCTGGTTCGTCCTTTCGACTAGGGCTCCTAGGTCCTATTACAGAGCGGGTGACATCCTAGAGTTCATCAAATAATTTCAGGATCTTGAGGTAGCGCAGAATCTTCTTCAACGAGCCCTTCTTCAAGTCAACTAGGGAAGTAACCGCCTTCCCAAAGATTGAGTGCCTGATTGGGGTGGCCGCAAGACAATGGCACATAACATGCTCTACTGTTTCTTGGTCCTCCATACACAGTCGCCATTTCGTTTCATCGAATAGTCCGATACTGTGTAGCTGTTTCCTGAATGATATTTAAAAACAGAAATAATTATTTTGGCCCTTCTACGGTCAAGTTCAGTACTTTTGGGTAAGTTGATGACGTATTTCACTTATCTGTTATCTAAATTGCGCTAATTTTGCTTTTAAAATTATGTCAAGTACTCCATTTATTTTTCAATTCAATTCAATTCTTTTTTAATAATCCTAATAAAATATTACAAATTTACACGTGGGACGGGATGTTTATATCTACTCATAAAACGTTCAAATGCAAGTTATTTGATGACATCCGTCTCTTAACATCAATATAAATAACAAATATTTATATTACGGAATAATTTTTGCTTTTAAATTAAAGACAAATGCCAAAGATGTTGAAATAAATCTGTTTCAACACGTATTTTAACACGCTTAATTCAATAATAATTGCAGTAATAAATATTTTTGTAACTTGTTAAATGTCATTGCATCAACTCAACGATGCTATGTGAAATATTTAATAATTTCGTACGTCAAACCTAATTACTTATGTTATACCCAGTTTAATAATTATGCATACATCAGTTGTGGATCACACTAAGATGTGAACCTATTTAAACAGCTCTAGTCGGGTTCTGTTACTCCAAATTATCTTGATTATCTACCAATTATCGAGCGATGCATTAAAGCAATTGCAACCGCTATAGTTTATGGATTATTATTTTTCCAGTTTTATATGTCTCCGTAATAATTAAGCGAGTAATAATATTCCTTTCGTTGCATAACGTCGCTTCTAAGCGAACATGTAATAAAGACAAATAATAATGAAAGGCATTAACGAGTGCAGCTAATAACAATTCATCATATTCGTTAATGTCACCCAGATGGTTATGCGTAGGTAACGCGAACCGCTCCGTACGGTAATGAACGATTTGCGCTGTTAGCGTTGCGTCCGCTAATGACAACACGGTCGAGTCTTTCTTGTTGAATTGTTACGGACACCCACGTGGAACTGCCAAGAAACCTTACCAACTCGAAATATCGCTCATCGCGGAACGCAGATAACTTTATTACGGACGCCGAGGAGGAATGATTTCTTGCATAACCACATTTTACGCGGGCACATCGCGTCCGTACCCGTGTAATGTAGCCGGCTAGATGTGACCGTTTCGCACATCCGCGTTTCAACACATTAACTGAGACCACACCTATAAGTGTAAATGCCATCTTATCGTTGAAAATGGCGAGATGGAACTGAAAACATAAGAAAATCTCGAACATGTTGCAAGATTTTACGTAATCCCCAGCGATATCGACTTAAAAGTTTAAGTAGCCTCATTGATAATCGCACATTAATTGATCTTTGAAGAACGGTGCTATCGGTTTTAAGAAATGCGGCTTAAGATAAGCGAGGCGTTACTTGATATTAAATCGTTATGTAATTGATGTTTCGCATATCTTCCTGGTAAATTAACGATGTTTACAGCTTATTCCTTTGAATTTATCGCATAATAACACCTTAAATAATGCAATGCGAGTGTATTTTAATGCATTAGATTGTTTTGTACTTATTTATATGCTAACCGAACAGTCCCTTGAGTAGAGTGAAATTAACACCTGCGTTGGTATACCAGTAAATTTTTTTGCCGTAGTGATGACCGTAGTATCCTTATATGCACCTATGTAGAATTATTAAGAAAAACATTTAATCCTCAAATATTTCAAACACTACTCGACTACTTTATCTCGATCACTTCGATACAAAAACTAGGGAAGCTGGGATATCGTAATCAGAAAATATGAACACGTTATTTTTGTACTTATTGTTAGCCATGATGATGAAATAGTAATTGATACTAGTTCATTAAAAAGAAAAATAGCGATCGTAATGAATACCATGGTTGTCTCCACTAATGCCCGGTTTCAGAAACGAAAAACAGCAGTTATCTGATCGATATCTGGCCGTTTTACATGTAAAGTGGCGAGATATCGACCAGATAACTGTTGTGGTTACGTTTCGGAAACCGGGCATTAAGTGCAATAAATGATGACGTAGGGCTCATACAAATTATGTACTTACAAAGATAATGCAAAATTGAGAAATTTTCTATTCCCACCACATACATGGCGCATTATAGGTCTATGCAAAACTGTTGCACTCTATGGCTAACCAACCAAAGGGATAATAAAGTTATTACCGATTTATCTTTTCAAACGACTTGTGGCGCAAAGGAAAATGATTTCAATAGCAAACCTTGATTATATCTGAGGAAGATTTAAAAGATAAGCAATCGTATATTGTCGTGTGTCAAATTTATCGATAGGTACCAGTTTCACCAAAAAGATACTAAATATGAAAATGAAAGTTTATGTTTTCAGTGATTGCCTAGGTATATCAACTGAATTGAAATTTAAGGTGCCTGTAGTGAATATTCCCATGTTAAGAAAAAACTGCAAAGAAATCATTAAAAACAAAAACTCTGTTTAAAACTAAAACGAAACCCAACTTTGGACTTTGTGGCCTAGCTTATTTTAGTTTTTTTTTCATCTTACTTTATTTAGTTGTTTTTTCAAGCATATTATCAACAGAGTCGAAAATACGCGCATGTGTAGGTTCATACTAGTAAGAAAATAAGTTAAAGGCATAAAAACTATATAGAGGTACTTTTAAAGGAACATCCTTATTTTGTTAATTAGATGAAGCGAAGTAGATAATTTTAAACACAAAAAGTATATAAAAACCTAAACCTATACGGGAAAAAAGTGTGAGAAAAATTGAGTTATATTTTGCAGTAAAATATCAACTTATTACAGCTTATACCAATTATTTAAAAAATTTTCAAGAAAAAACGTTTAGATTAATAGATATACATGTGTATGTATAACCTAAATGTTTCAATTGCATTTATTGTTTTTACTTTGTGAACGATGTGCTTCTTTTATCTATAAATTATATAAAAAAGCTATGTACTTACCTCTTGTTATTTTGTTAGTTATTATACTAGACTTCGAACTTGGAATTCGCCAGCTATCCAACACGAACACCAGACACCGAGTGATTGAACTGCACCTGCATAAACTGCCTTGTATCTAACAGTGCAGGGTATTGTTCAAAATACTCTTCCAGAAATCAGAAAGAATATTATATTAACATGGGAGTAAAGGATTTTTTTGCAATATTGTTTGAAGTATTAAAAATACGGCTGTCTGTATGGCTGTATGGCCATGAATCCGCGGTTGGACGTTAGATGTCTCTGGTTTCTCCTTAAAGACATGTGCTAACGTTTGGTTTACGGTACGGAATGTTGAACGAACGACCAGGCATCCTCCGACGTGCACTGATGAGAACTATGTGAGTTCGAAAGAGCTGGCTGTACGTGAGGACTACCTGAAGCTATACAATCAGATGTGTTGTGTGATCTCAGAGGTATATTTATATATTTTTTTAAATATATTTTTTATATACTTCATTTTTTTCACTCTAATTAGCAATTGAAAGGCAGCTTAAACAACTCCAGTAAAATTCGAATATAACACAGTTATCACAAATTACAATCATCTTAACTGTAGTCTATGTGGTAATATACAAGTCGAGTAAAAAATTAAGCTAACAATAAGTGTATACCTACTAGTTGAATCAATCGTAAAGTTGTATGTGCAGAGTCAGTGCCCATTCAATACATCAGCCATGAATTAGGGTTATCAATGATTATTATTGTACATTTATGCCCATAAGTAATATTAGCATCAGATGCAGGCTTCTTAAATTTTTTTACAACAATCGCTTGACTTGAAAATTATATATTTGTTTATAACTTGTTGAGTTATTGGCCACTTTTGAAAGTGGTGAATTCCTTTTCATGTTTTAGTGTGCAATAAATTTGCAGCTTGCCAAAGCCATTGTGTTCTACATACACGCATACATATATACATTCATTACTGACCTTTAAGCAACTGAATATATTTTCAATAACTATCTGCATGTACATGAATGTGCAGTACAGTTACGGTTTGAAGCGAATTGGACTATAAAGTCTAGAAGATCTGCGCACCCAAGCTTGTATATTGTAGAATTTAATGATACGTAACACTTAATACAAATTTATTTATTGACCAATTCCATTGGATTCGTGTTCGGAATAAACATTGGGCAATCTTAATAAACTTTGAAATTTTATCGTTAATCGCCTTATATCTACATTGGTACGGCATCAACGTGGTTCGAGTGCGCTCGTGTAAATGTGATTCTGACATTGGTGAAACAAAGAAACCATTATGTTGTAAGCGTTTCCTGCGGTGTGTGCTCATGTGACTTATACCCGCGTACAAGTCGCATAAGCACTGTAGGTAAACGATTCTGCAATCATGCTTATATTTTAAATTGGTGTAAATCGGTAGATACATAAAACGCAATGTTTTATTGTGTAATTAAATGGGATCTTAATAATGCTGATCATGGTATAAATTTTAGAGAACTATACGCACTAGGTATTGTGAGAAAATGCAATGCATTGGTTTTCCGTTTTGCTATAATTGCGCAGGAATGCTGTTCTGAAAGTAGGAAAGTTGATGAGATTAGGCTTTTAAATACCTCTGAATATTAAATTTTTCGATGTACAGACTTCTATAGTGTATGGTCACGTTTACTTCAGAGCGCTAATCTTATGGAAATCCTATTCGCAGTTACTAGATGTCTAAGGGCCAGTTTTACAATTGCAGTATAAACACTGGAATAACTTATACCAACTTATACTACTAACTAACGCGACCTTATTCTACGAATGGAGTTATACTAGGTTTATCCTGTATTTGTAAATCCTACCATAAGTTTAATAAATACAGTATAGCAAATTGTAGCTCTGACCCATTCGATCTGTCAAAAATCCATTTCTTTCGGTTATGTGTTTCGATATTTCTGCTTCCATATCTTTATATATCTAATTTCAAGTGTGACAGCTTCAAACCATGTATACAGACTCAGTAACATCAACTTGATTTCGAGCACTGATTCGTGATAACAGCGCCAACAATAGAGAAAGATAAACTTATATCTACGCACTATGAACGATGAAATAAGATCGATATTTCCCATTAGAGCGTGAATTCGCTCGTGGAAAATCTCGTGTTGATTTCAAGTTAGAAAGGTGCTCTTTTCTTACGTATAGCTATTATATGCAGTCATTAATCTCCGAGAGTGAAATTAGCAGTGGGTTGAGGTATAGCTTGTTCGATTGATTGTTTCCTGGTCTTCAGTCCGCAGCCTTCCTTGGTTCGATGAGCACAGTTGAATCAAACACAATTACACAACGCTCGTCGAACCCACTTCAGCATTTCTCTAAATAGTGACGCGTTGAAACACATTTTTGCAATTGATTAAATTCGGATAAAAATAATAGACGTGAACCTCAAAACCTTGAACAACCCAACTGTAGCTATCCCCCGAAATGTGTGAATGAATTATAAGAACAATTGGAAGTCGTATTTAGTGTATCGCTCATAATCGTCATCACCCTGCAGACATCAAGTTTGAAACACATTGAAAGCAAACTATTTCTAACTCTATTTTTGCGATATAATGAAATTTATACCTATCATTCCATTTCCGCAATAAACATGTCGTATTTCATTTTGGGGCAGCCTGTTTTATTTGGTTAAATATTGATTTATTTACTACATATCTCCCCCTTTCTTAATAAAAAAGAACCACGTTTATGGAAGCCTTCTGTGCCAAAAATAATTATCAATTCGGCTTGCTCCTCACTTGTCCTAAACGGATTCATAATCTTCACTAGGCCTATGTAGACAGGTTAGACTATTACAACACATTTTGCTGCTGTCTTAAATCTAAAAAATGACTTCAGAAAAATTCCTGAACCATGGTAGTGTTTACATAGTGTAGACATCATGACGAGAAACTGGATTCCCACTTTCTTCAAGGCGATTTGAATTTTGCGTAATGCTGACGTCAAATGTCCCTTTTGGTGAATGTTAATGTGAAAAAGTGACACAACTCCACATCTGATTTAAATCTGTTTATCGATAGCTATACAGTCCAATATGTTACATCAGATTGATATAACTAGGAATCTTTTGAAAGTTAAAATGGCAGATAAAATTTAACAAATCAATTTTGACATTAAATTAAATTATGAATATCAAAATCCTAAATACTAAGTTATTAAGTAGAAGTTACTATATGAAGGAAATACAAAGAATTTTGACAATATTTAAATTTGAATTCCCAAATACACATTACAATTACCCTTGTAATGTGTAATTGTAATGTGTTTCACCCTCTTCATGTACGGCCTTTCTTCACTTCTCTCTTCTTTACTCCAAATAACCAGATTTTCTTATTCCTCTTGCACAGTTTATTTGAATAATAACTTTAGCTACCACAAGTTGTGACTTGACATTTCTGATAATTTATTTATTTTTATTCATTGTCTAGCAGCGTCCAAATTGTTTCGTTACTAGCCAGTGGACGACACTTGTTGCTTTGTATAATAGAAACATGAAAACACGCTTGCACTTTTCACCCTACAACAACTGCAGACTGCTCTACTCGTTCGGATGATGCCAACACTGCCCTGTGAAACTATCCTTGTTATTCCTTGGCTCGCTTTCGAATTCCTGTAAAAGCCTTCGAAATCCCTTCTTGTATTGTTTAGTGTTATGTGTGAGAATTTGCTACGATTTTACAATGTATTTAAAAATAAAATATTATTTTATTAGATAGATAGATAGATAGATATCTATCTATCTATATATAGACATTCGACATAACAATTTAGTCGGCAACCATTAATAAGCATGGTGGATTATAAATCAAAATGAAAGTACACAAAAGTTCGCGTATATTGAAGACCTAATAATAAAAGAATTAATACGAGAACGAATGATGCTGGGGAATATACTTTTAGATTTTAGTTAATTATGGAGGATTACATCATTACGTTTAGCTTTTGTAACATTTAGTCAGTGCTGCAGCTCGGCATCCCTTATGCGGTACCCGCCACTGACACAAAACAAATAATGATACCATATAAATTCCGTAAGTTGCAATTGCTCATGTTATGGCACTTATAAAGCAATGAAATCATATAAACAAGTCGTAAAGGCAGAATCCAATGAGATAAGCTGGCTGTTACAATTCTATTGCATGTGTTTGACGTAGAATGTATTTACGATTAAAATAGGGAATCCTCCTTAAATTGCACTAATTTACCATATTTTGTATGCACATACAGGTATAACTATATTATTATTTAGACAGATAATTGTGTTGATATTAATCTTACAACATACATTTCCTAATAAATTACTTCAGGCTATTTAACAACGGTTTCAACTTCCATTCCTCATCATATAATACCTAATTAATGTTAGCATAAGATGTAAACTTCATTTATTTGCTTTTATCCCTTTACCTCCACGCTCGTGCATATCATTTCCACTAGCACCGTATTTGCTATTAGGTAAAACTGTAAATGTATAATCAACATATTCGATGATATTTCGATAAAACTAATTAAGAGGATAATTAATTAAATTATACATTACGCATGCTAGCACACCCATCCCAGCACGTTCCTATGCTAATTATTAATTATTCATGAAGCATTAATGGAGCAATTATAAGCATCAAGGACTGCTACCTGTAACTTCGCTGGCAAACTGAAAAACGCGCAAAAGGAACTACGCTACGGAAACATCGCCTCTACGGTTTTATAATCCGGCGCAATCCGGTAGCGTGTGCGGACGCGATAGAGATAGGAGCATTCCCGTTGGGTTATTAGATGAAAATAAGGAAAGCAGTAACTCAACACTGCAGAATATATATTGTTAATAGCCGTACGTCGTATTTTTCCCTTGCTCGACCACGTAATGTATGCTTCATTAATATTCTCCCTTGGTTTAGTGTGTATTGGTCTCACATCATCAATATGCTGTTAATGTTCTGCTACAAATTTAACGATGTGCAGTGGTAATTGAATGTGTAAGTTTCGTTTACATAAATAAAATAGAATGTCTTCAAGTGCACATTCTTCAATCAGTTTGAATATAAGTAAGCTACATGAATGCATCTTTATACATGCCTCAGAACAGCTATATTTTTCGGCAGTTAATTCAGCCACATTTTTTATGAACCCGCTGCAACAATGTCACCTTTCTTCTGGTGTTAATAAGTAACCAATTATATAGCACGTCTCGTAGTGATTTCTGAATAAACTTTGTCATCCATTACTGACATAACATTTCGAACTAGAACCGATTGTATCTTCGATATCCTCCATAGCAGTCTTAGGTTCCTATAATCTCCTTCTTCAGTTAGAAATAAGTGTTCATAGACATTGGCTTAAAATTTTGTCTATATTGATTACATTGCATTTTCGCAAAAAGGTTTGCGCTAATTTTGACATCATAAGGTAAAGAAGGTACGTACCTTCTAGCAGATATTTTATAACTTAAATTGTGTTGGTTCTTAAAGAATATGGATTTTTTTCTTACGTTAGAGGTGAATGGTTGATTTTGTCCTTCCCATCAGTAGATCTAAAATGGTTAGTGGCGACTTTGATATCATAGTGAGTAGATCTGTTGCTAATCAAGAGATAATGCCGGCAGAGTCCGGAACTCACTTGGCGTTAATGTTCACTGATTCTTTAAATTGGAATAATCATTGTCGATCGTTAATATCCACTTTAAATAAATCTATTTTTAAACTCAGATCACTGAAACATTTAATTGATCCACTAATTTTAAAGCAAGTGTATTATGCGGAGTTTCACTCAAACTTACTATATGAGCTTATTTTATGGGGATCATCCCCGGCAGCGAAACAGGTGTTTCTCAAACAAAAAGCTGCCATAAGATGCATTGCGGGCGATACACAATTAACGTCATGCAGACAATACTTCATTACTTTTAAAATACTAACATTAACTGAATTATATATATTAGAATGTAGTTGCTACATACACAAACATCGAAGTAATTTTATTAATAAGAGCGATAACGAACACTCATATAGCATTAGGAATCCGAAAATTCATTTGATGAGACATAGACTAAAAACAACCACTCAAAGCCCAGATACCTTAGGTGTTAAAATATATAACCAGCTACCCAACACTTGGAAAACTCTAACCTTAAAAAGATTTAACAGAATCGTGAAATCGTGGCTACAAGAACATTGTTTTTACACTGTCTCAGAGTTTTTCGCCTGTACGGGTGAACTGTGAACTGTAGCTGTATTTAATTAGTTATTTATTGTACCTGCTTTTTATTGTGACGTATTTTGCACTTTTTTTGTCTTTAAATAAAGCATCCAATCAATCAGATTATTATTTTTGTAACAGCTGCAACTCATCAATTCTATATACATACATATTCCCAGATTGAAGAATGGGAGCATATGGGCTAATGTGCAATGGTAGTTGGAAACCTGAGAAAAACCTAGGACATACCAAAAATAACAATAAAATCCTCTATTAAATATGAGCTGCGACTCAATGATTCCTAAACTCTCCTGCAACAAAACTTTCGAAGTCATGACAGACTGCGAGGGATAGAGAGAAATATCGCAGGAGACTATAGTTTAGCACACAGACGGATCGAAAACCAGCACAGGTTCGGGGGCAGGGGTATGCGGCGACACTCCGGAGCGAAGGCTACGCGTACTCCTGGGAAAACAGGCCTCCGTGCTTCAAACTGAAACCTGTGCAATACAAATCTGTGCTAGAGAGTGTCTGCAGTACGGGACAAGAAAGCAAACCGCTCTACATTCTCGCAGACAGTCAAGCTTCCTTAACGGCATTGGAATCTTATCGGATATCTTCCAGGCTGGTGTGGGACTTCAAAATCGGGCGTAACACAATACAGTCAAGCTAATGTGGGTGCCGCGGTATGGGCGGATTGCAGGCAATGACCAGGTGGACCAGCTAGCAAGGAAGGGTTCCGAAATGACCTTCATTTGAGCTGATCCAGCTTTCAGGATCACAAAAACTGCTGTGCGTGGTGCAGTAACTGGGTGGGTGATTGAACAACACCAGAAATACTGGCACCATGTAGCAGGGCTGAAGCACAGCAAACAGATGATGAGGAAACCATCAAAATATTTGGCAGCTGACATACCATACTTTGGCAGAGCGCAGATTAGCCTGATGGCGTGTCTAGTTACTGGACACGGCAACCTAAGGTCACATCAGCACATAATGGGTGTCTAGATTATGTAATGAAGAGGAGGAGACAGCTTCTCACATTATTTTTGAATGCTTTTAACGCATTAAACCACGGGAGAAACGCCCTGTCATGTGCAATAGCCACACAGGGAGACATACAGGGAAATGATTTGACGCACACACTTCTTAACCTTGTCAGGGGGTAGATCTGTACGGATAATTTGGAAACAACCACATGCGGAGTAATACAATAGGCCGTTAAGGGATGTGAAAGGCCTGTCTCTACATTCGGGACTCAATGAAATCAGAATGAGAATGTGTGTTCTCAGTCTATGTATTTTCGGTGAATGTCAAACGTGTACAACCTGGTCTGCAAATTATTCTATAATAAGATCGATTATTCAGAGCTTTCAAGCTTTTATAATAGTATCCCGATTTCCTACAAGACCATCTATCAGTTTGTATTTACCGTTTCCGGAAATCAAAATTTAATCACCGTTATATAGTAGGCAAGCAAACGCTCTGGGTAAGAGGGCCTATAACTTAGGATGGTTTTTAAATATATTTTTATATACTTAATTTTTGAATTAAGTATGTAACTGATATTTATAGACGAATTTTAGTAACACTGAATCCAAGGGTTTGTTAATGACAGCAGAAACGTGTATGGTAAGTAACTGCAACGTGCGTGCATATCATACTTCGACGCTGATGTCAATTTGGGTGTGTAGTGCAATAAAAAATCAAATGCATCAAATGCATCGTTACTATTGTCGATAAAATATGATCTCCAAACGTTCACAAAACGTAGTTCCAATATTGTACACACAGATCTGCACAATAAATTTACAGTACCTACTTATAGGGTCAAAGGACATTAAAATTTGTAAATAAAATATGCTAATAACAAACATTTTATATTTGCAGATACAATGTTAAAACATAAGTACCTATCTGTATTGACGCACACTTTTGCCATATCTTAAACAGCATATCTGATTTTAATAAATTCCGTTGTTTTAAGGAAAATCACGGCAGGATATTTATTAGAAGCCCATTTTTAAACCTTAAAAGTACCTGATTAACGATTAATGGGGCCGTCGGATTGTACAGATACGCTGTTGCTTGGTAATTTGGTGCATCAGTGTTGTCGTAAAACTGAAATTATACGACAATATTCGGCAGATATAAGAGGGCTCTGTCCAATATCTTCACGTTATTTCGAAATGCCGCATCGGTTTTAAAATCACATAGCTACTCCGTTGTTTTAAATCTTAAATTACCTTGTATGGCAACGGATTCAGTTACATCGGTAAACCAGTTTTCTTAATGTCATCCCTTCTGTCGGTAGTAAAATGTTGCTGGTTAACCATTGTAGTACGATAATGCTACGGGGTTTTAACGTGGTTCTGATGTAACTGCGAGTTTCTAACTAAAATAATGGGTATGCAGTAAAATATCTGTATTATCCCTTTTCAAAATAGATTTTCCCAATGAATTATGCAAGCGTTACTAAAAACCTACTTTATTTCGTTATACCGACTTACACATACATTCTTCCTAAGTGTAACTTTGAAGAAATAATTGTCAATGCATCAGCGCCATAGTAGACTGCCGGATACGCTAACGGATCAACAGGCGTGAAACCATAGTGCAACATTGCGTTTCTAGTGCAGATCTATTTTAAAAGATCTACTAAAATTAGTATCTATTTATTTCTGTACCGAAAAATAAAACTTTTGTGTATATATTATAATAATAGTCCCCTTTAACAAGCCTCTAGGCCCTTAGGAGAAGGCAGGGTGTGGTCTGCCATTGTTATTAGCCTTCTCGGTACACTAGGGCTGTAACGTGGCAAGCGCCAGAATTTGACTTCCAGGTACTCATTTTTTTACAGCCTGAGTCGAGCCGTGGCCGTAAAAACGCCATCGATGTTATTGGTACCGGCCGGGAATCGAACCCGGGCCCTTCAATTTAGTAGTCTAGCAACCAACCCACTAGACCACTGCGTCTAGTGTATATATATTAAAGGTTTTAAATCTACATCGAAGCTGTTAAAATTCAATACGAAAGTATAGTAGAATTTGGTATGGATATATTATTTTTACTGGCAAAACGGAGTAACAAGGGTTTGGTTATGTTTTTAATAGAGTGCAAAATTTGTATTGTGTATCAGTGTGTTGTTACTAATAATCAGCAGTAATTAACTTTAATTTATTTCTTTATCCTCTGTACTTGATACACGAGTACACACTATGTCTGATTATTATGCAATGTGTGTCAAGAGTGCCATAGTTGCTATGTCATTGATGCATTGACAATTTTTTTTAAAGTTACACGAAGGAAATAACTCAAAACAATATGATGATGATAATGAAACAGAAACACTACTAAGGGATAAAGCTAAGATTGAATCAACACAGTTATTTAAACATTTTTCTTCTATACAAACGAAAATAATCAGAAGTCGTCAAACTAAAACAAAGTGTTGTGACTGTAAGTAGAGCTAAACTCGTATTAGGGACCGCAGCACGTCACCCACGTTTTTACGTTTTGCTAAGTGTGTGTAAGAAGGAGCTCATTATGCCTATTTAGGATATGAACTACCCCTTTAAGTGAAAATGAATTATTTGGAATATTTTGTAAATTGGTTTCTTTGTACAAAGTTTGCCTATGTAATAGGCACAAATGTACAAAATGTAATGTATTGTGAGTATCTTTGAGAGCTTTACGTTAGTTAGCTTTTAGTAGTGACCTACTTAGAGATCTTAAATATTGGAGTACTTCGCCATATTAAGAGTAATGCCGTAAAATTTGCATAGAGCAAAAAATAAAAACTTTTATGGAGACATTGCGAACTTGAGACATACCAAAAAAAAATTACAGATTTCTGATTTACATAGGAAAAGTGCACATGATCTCGATGAAAGATATTTAAGTAGGTCCATTACGACGAATATAACGTTTATCAACATGATCTTGTAAAGTAAATGAAAGCCACTTACTACTACATTAACGGAGCATTTATAGTAAATCATATTAGCTACAGTAAAAGTTTATTTAAAATTTTATTAGAACTATTTACTCAAAGCATTAAGATATACTTCATCTTAAGTCATGTTTCGATCAAGACGTAGGCGTATACATATATATGGTCATCCTGCTTCATATTGATCGAATTCTTGCTTACTTTAGAGTACATTAAAATAATTGGTTTAAATTTACATATTCATCCGTATGCCATCGTTTTAAAACTGATATTTTTTTCCTTTATAGGTTTTGGATGCTGACAGCCGGTACTATTTCCTCAATTTCTCAGTATTTGTTTGTGCTAAATGATAAAATTATCTCTGAATATCTTAAAACGAAAGCTGGCATTTTTGCTTATTGAACAAACATATGTTATTAATTGTCAGTTACCAGTGCTACATAAAATAAACTAACAGCCTCACATATCTCTTTGATCAAAAGCCGAAGAAATGCGGTAACTCCACTTTTCCATCCGCATGTATATTACGCATTCGCACAAAATTTGAAATTAATTCCTTTGTTGCGCTACTCGACAGCACAGAAGTGAAACAAAACATTCTATTGTTTCAGATTCAACACGGTCAGACGCTCCTACAACTCGTCCCCCGTAAATATTGTTTGGGAGTTCCCGGTTCAACGAATATAGATAAAACGCCACTGCTTCCAGTGCCGATTCTGCCACTGCACACGAAAAAGAAGAGAGATATACTTTTGCATATTATCTAGACTTAGACACTATTTATGGCGTCTACATTGTAAATTAAAGTTTAAACAACAATTTCTGAATTACAAGCGACTAATTATACGTTAGAAATGGCAAATACGTAATTCTCTCCTAGAAAATTACATGGCCCATACCGACTAACAGTAGTAATTTTGAATGATTTCAAGCCGCTATAAAAGTTAGGAAATTATACATCTCAGAATTTATAGTTACTACGATGGCAAGTTAAGAGGTGTGCAATATTACATTGGTGTTATAGAGTTTGTAGTTATTAGACTTTACTACTTAATAATATTACGGTTATCTTCACACTGTAAATAGTGGTATGGTAGGGTTCTCCCAACAAATGGAATTATTTTATATTCCTATGGAATTGTTTACCAAGTAGAGTTTTTTAGTGCATTTTCCATACTTTAGAATATTGTAGAATTCACAATAATTATATTATATAATTATATATATATTTTAATTATAAAATAATTAATCTAGCATATAAAAATGCAGGTTCTTTTACGAGTATCTGGAATAACTAAATGACAAAAATTCCTACCATCCCTTAGAATACTGAAAGCATACAGTACAAAATATAACTCACACATAAACGCCTTAAACTCCATTTGAACATCATACTAAAAAATACTAAATACTAATTATCCATCCATTCTTGTCCAAAATTATTAAAAAAGTAAAACCATAACTATCAATTATTTACGTACAAACATAAAGATATTTGCAGTAATAGCCCAAAGTTAAAAAAATGTTTACGCAAACGAAAGGCGGCTCCTGAATTTCTAAGGGTAAGGGCTACAAAAAAAAACTACAAAAAATATGTTTTCGATAGAGTAAGTAAATTTGTCTACTTGGAAGTTAATATTGAAGAAAATGGGCGTGAAGAGCAAGAAAGGATTGCAAAAGGAAACCGTAAATATGGAAGCTTGAAGATTCTCATAAAATCAAAATATCTGTAAAAAAATAAAAGAGAGGATCTACAAAACAGTCATAAGACCTACCGCCACATATGCCTGTGAGACGTGGGTCCTGAATAAGATGGAGGAGGAGCTGATATAAAGATGGGAAAGGAAAATGCTGCCTGCTATATATGGAGGAGTAGGAACCGAAGAAGGACGGAGAGAAGGCACAATACCGTACCGTTTGCCAAAGCCCAAAGAATAAGATGGCTAGGGCATGTAGAAAGGCTAAGCAGAGAAATATTACCAAAGTTAGCCTTTACCAGAAAACTAATAGAGAAAAGAAGAAAGGGAAGACCAAGAAAGAGATGGACGAATAAAGTGAAAGAAAATCTAAGAAAACTGAATACAGGAAATTGGAAGGAGGTAGTAGGGAATAGAGGAAAATAAAGGAATGTAGTCTGTACAGCACTTCAAGAAACTTCCTATTATTTGTATTTTATTGGCCCTAGGCCGGGAAAACAAAATAATTTATTTGTCTTTTCACAACCACATATCCCCGAAACATTTTCATAAATTTAATTAATAAATCAATTATTAAATGCACCTCCAATTGGCAATGGAACTTAATATCAGCGCTGACGAAAATAGGGACATCCTGCTCTTGGCAGAGTCCATCGACGGTATGCAATATAAATTTGCGAAGCTCGTGGAAGCCTGCAGAGAGGCGACGCAAACGACACCAAATACCTTTTCCCGCCCCTCTGACTGGTGGTAAAATATCTGCCACGAGTGAAGTTGTTGAAGTTCTATTCATTCATTAGGACAATCACTCCTCTTCTTATAATTTTCAATGGGCTATACTCTGGATTTGTGTATTTTCTGATTTTGTGGTTCTTTAATTGTATTGTCTATCCGATAATACTGAGGCTATTCATTTTGTGCACTTATATAGTATATACCTCAAATATATGTACATGTATTGCGTTGATTAATTACATGGATGCCCTACAAAAAGCATACATAATAATGAAGGTGAATACAGAGTAAGATGAAGCTATGAAATATTGCGAGAGCTGAATGACATAATAGGGTTAAAAAATCAAAGTGACATAATGACTGGGATATGCTTGGAGAGCAGGATAAACAGGATTAGCAAGAGAAACTCGTGGAATAGAAAGGGCGAAAACAAATTGGTTGGATGTTTCTAATAATCATCGCGGGAATTGATTCACCTCAATAAAACAGTCCTAAAGGCTGTAACTTATGCGGCGCAGCTCCACATGGTGTGTTGAGCATATATTTATCTATATTAAAAAAACATTTAATTAACTAGGGTAACCTCTGTCACAGTGCTAATTGGATTGAATTTTTCTAGAGCCCATAATACAATTTAACCTGGTAATCAGTGGTAAAGGAAACGAGTTAAATATTGTCATAGCAAAACCAACGTAAACTTATTTCCAAGTTCTAGTTTCATGATAGCTAGCCAAACTTAATTTGGTAATCGTATGAGTGTATACAACAAGTTATTAATGTTTCCTGTCACTGTTGAAGCAAGACAAATTTCTACCTACCGCAAACTGTAATCTGTCCAAATATATTTTGCCTGCTGTAAATTACGAATATAGATTCATACAGACCGAATATTCTTTGTATCATCGGGAATGCTGAGTTTTTGGGATAATGAGTACCTTCGGAATTCGCGTGTGCATCAGAGGAGATCTTAAGAGATAAGAATACGACAATGTAAGAGGTGCCGGTGCTTGTGGATTCAATTTTGATCTTTGTGGTAGTTAGTAAATAAGCAATGCATGCAACGAAATGATTTAAAGAGGCGATAGCACTTAAGAATTAAGCTAATGGCTTTCTTAAACTTGGCTAGTAGAATGTCCCGCCCATTGCACGATATACATATAATTTACATGTGGTTTTATAATTTTCTTTATAGATAATAGGGCATTATAAAACCATAAATACTTTTATGATATTATCTAAAAACCGTGTTTTTGATAGATATTCCGAATATAACATTGACAGTAAATATATTTTCAGACCTGCACGGCCATAATATACATAATAATCAGAGAGAATTCCTACTAGATTTATGGTTAAATCTTCCAGGATTGTTCAGTCGCCGGGGGATTAATGATCTACTGTTTGTATGTTATAGATCTTGCAGTAACGGATACTCATTAATTTTTTTAAATTACAATGTGTCATTCTATTTCTATTCAACGTAAAAATTCATAAATTGACCGTAAATGTAAATTCAACTTTTAGTAACTTTGCAAATATCTCTGCATCTTTACAAATTATTCTTTGGAAAACGACATTATTAAACGTTTATACAAACGACGTATGACGGTTTTGTTATCTTTACTAATTTTAATATAACAGTGTAGTAATAATAAAATTGCGGAAAGATTCACGAACAATTAGTTCTAACTAGTAAACAACTATGTTAGGATATTAAGATTTCAGAATCGCATAATAAATTTAAGACAGTGTGTAGAAACAATCAAAACGAACAAGACAAAGAAATGCATATCTTATAAAAATGAAACAACTATAAAAGGGCACACTATAACTGATTTATTTTTAACACAATTTCGTATCGTGAACAATGTTAACGTGACTGCTCTTATAAACTATATGATGAATCTCGCGAGAGCAAAGCTGATAATGCGCGCACTTGATTAGAACATCGTGCTGGTTCTAGAAGTCGAACGACTCCGATTGCGATTTGGGCACTTCTGTTCGTTCGTACGTTGCGAAATAGCCACCCCTCCAGACTTCCAGAACCAGCACGATTTTGAAATCAAGTACACGCATGATCAGCTTACCTACCGCACGGTTTCTCGATTCTGTTCATTACCTGTTCAACACCTCGACCAATATGAAGTAAAGAAAATTATAATGAGCCTTACTAATAAACATTCAAGCGGATATGACGGAGTATTTCTTCCCAAATTGATGAAAAAGTATCAAATAATAGCCTTCTCAATCATTAGTTAAATCTTCATATAATCGCTTTACATCGGTTTATATCAGGATTTCTTACAGGTAAAAACACTGAAATGCCAATTTCCTAAACAAGCTAGGTAGTTGCATTGATTTAAAAATGGTAGTCATCTTCTATAAGGTGTGTTATACTATTAGCCATGAGATTTTGTTAAATAAATAAGAATCCTTGGGGGTTAAGGGAATCAGCCTTTGACTATATAAAATCCTATTTAAGTAATAGATGTCAGTTTGTAAGTATTAGAAAAGTAGAACACGGCATACAGAAAGAGTTTTCTCCTTCATCTACTTACGAGGGTCATCCTCTAACGTTCTATATTAGGACCTCCTTTCTTTGCTTTACAATGAAAGGTAGAAAAGCTCAGGACTCAGGATTAAGATTTTGCTAGTATGCCTCACGTGGGGACCATCCTAAATCATTTTATCAAGATGTGGTTAAGAAACAACTGTTCCAAATTAAACAGTAAAGTATATCATATAAAGTATAAAGTATATCAGCAGTAATATGCTTTAATAACACAACACAACAATTTGAAACTTTTTGACTGATGAATGACTTACGTGTCATGATGTTTAGTAATTTAACGTCACTG
>JARFOC010043797.1:0-51712 GCA_031763485.1 Osmoderma eremita | reverse complement strand
TGTAGCTGGTGCTTTCTAACTGTTTTAAAAAGAAGTAAAAACACTACATCATTATACAATGTTTGGATTTGAAGTCCCCTAACATTTAGTAGGTGTATGAAAACTTTCGTGACTCACTGTATATAAAGTATAGAACTTTTTCATTTTGCAGATTTCGCTCTTAAGCTACAGTATAGGCAATTATTATTTCATACTGCATGTTTGGATTAATATAGCAACTGCAACCTATTTCTTCAACGGTATGGTAGTAGAATCAAGAAAAACTGCCGAATTAATTACTAAGTGTCGGTTGACCCAGCAAAATAGAGTCGAATTTGAATTGTTCCATTGGCAGGCCAACTTCGACGATATCTCTTTTACAATTCTGGATTTCTCACCTATCGATAAGAGTCTTATCACGAAGGTAGTAAATTAATGTATAGATTGTTCAGTATTTCAGGTAATGTGTTTTTTTTTAGATCCTTAGTGGCCTTATGACCTTTCAGATAATATTCGTGCGAGTGAATTCGCAGTTTCCTCTTCTTGATAACCCAGATGCTAACAATTCGTCAGTGATTTTAGATAAAACTATACAGAATATCTCGGTTTCTTGAACTAGCATGTAAACAATTGTTGCGTCAGTCAACTGTGTGATAACAAATTAAATTATTGTATATATTGCGTGTTACGCAACCTTGGATAAATAAATATCTGGCGATCAACAGTGATTTCAATTTGAGTTCATTTGTATAATTTATTAGCACTAGGGAATCAAAATATACCTACAATTTAGTGGTGGATAAATCTCACTTGATATATTTGCAAAAGAATATTAACACAATTTCCCAGAAGATCTAAGTCTGATGTTTCTACAATTTCAGTTTATTTCAACTATTTCCCCAATATTACACAAAATTCTCGAGAGCGTCTAATGTTTGTGTTGGGATAATTTACCTCACTCAATTTTCGCAATTGCTTATCTATAAAAGTGTTGCGTAATTGATACGTTATTACCTTTTTTTTCGTAAATTTTAAAGCAATATTACAGTGGATACCAAAAGAATCCGATGTCGCCAATCTTACGACAATGTGAGATTTCTAAATTCTATATACTTATTGAGTAGCTACTGTCACTTGGCTACCGATAAAACAACGTATTAAAAATTTGCCCGCATAAGTGTCATACGTTTCACATTTCAATAGCGACATTTTTGTATTTTGTCCGTACGTAGATTAGAGGTCGAGATATTGATATCAGTGATATGAAAAGTTTGTCCAGGCCAGGTGTTTATTACGCGAGTTTACGGAATACAATGAAGTGCGATAATGAAATTTGTCGCGTATATCCGTGTTTGCACTGTAATGTGGATAACGAATATAGACGCTTTGTATTGCCAAGATCTTTGGTTGATTCGTATTTTTACTATTTATCTTTCTTGTGTTACACATGTTCCATAACTACAAAATTTGTTATGAGTCATCGGTATTATGCACATTTGTACAGATTCGTGTTGATCATTCAGTTATTTCATATCGATAATTGCTTGATTTTTTATGGATCATACGTATGCATAGGGTATTGGGAGCGAGTTGTTGTTTTCTGTGGTTGCCTAGCTACATCTACATGAGGTTGCAGTAGAACCGCTACCTGAGATCTTTTTAGCTGGCGTTATTCTGTCGGGTTGGTGTTTTTGTCAATTAGTCACGAGGCAGCGTATATACATGCGGAGATTGTTAAATAGGTATGCGGATAGTACAGTAACAACAGCGCTGTAGGGAATCAATAGTCTTGCGCGGACGCAACCATCTCCACATGAACTAGGATATGACACGCATGCAGACATGTTTGTTCATAGGGTTATGCGAAATTCAAACAAATATTTTTTTTATATACCTTATTCTCTCATTCTCTAAGCGACCGACCATACGGTATCGTTACAGTTTTCATCTCTACAAAAACCACAGTAACAATTTACTCTTTAATAATGGAAATAATATGTCAGATAGAGCAGTACGGTGCTTGTAGAAGTAATTGCGGAGGATAGTATTGTAATATACAGAGTTACTACAAAGTAAATAGATACATTTAAGGTTTTATAACAGTTATCTGCTATATCGACATATCGTTAGTGCTGTAAAGTTGAAGAACTGTGGAGGTTTCGACAAGATAATTGATATTATTGTGCAAGAATAACAGATGGCGGTCAACGCTTGCCGGTAAATCCCATTTACCAAAATGTAATCCAAAAACATTTTCAGCCACTTTTTTTTTTGGAAAATCATCGCCTACTACACTTCCAATCTACGATTGGTAAAATAAATTTGACTATATATATATAATTTATATAAATAAATATACACTAGAATCAAGTAGCAGGTAAAAACTGAATATTATATTTAGTAACTGAGAGTGGGAATCGAGAACCTGGACCGAGAATGGGAACGGGAACCGGGAACTGGAACCGAGAACGGTTAAGCGTATCGGTTATTCAGCAAATGTTATACCAATTATTTTGGTAAGTGTTAATATCGAAAATCGATAATCGGTTAAAACTGTTATCCGGTGGTAACAATTTTTTTGTAACAGTTATCGAAATATCACCCGTCTCTAGTAAAAGTTAGCGACATAGAAACAAAAAATAAAATCTGATGATGAAAGCAATGAAGATGCGTGTTGGAAAGGATGTGTCCGCACGAGTAAAGTATTTGGTAAATTGCGGTAAAGTTAACCAGAATTTCACTAATACGCAGCATCGGGAAATCCACACTACACAAATTGATTTAATGAAATTCGGGACATATGTTTCAAGAGCATTCATCGGGGAATTGGTTGACAATGGGGGCCGACGTGCTCTTGAAACATATGTCCCGAATTTTATTAAATCAATTTTATGTCGTGTGGATTTCCCGATACTGCGTATTAGTGATACCAGCCCACAGTCCTTGCAATTCTTTCACGGTTAACCAGAATTTGGTAAACTTTACAACAATTGTGTTAATCGTTACAATATATTTTTAACTCAGTGTAATAATCGGAAACTTCTTATGGTTGACTCTTTTCCACGCATATACCTTTTCTATTAGGTAATAATGAACACTTGAGTTAGATGTCAACCTTCCATCTGTTTTTATATGTTTACTATATTGATTTACGGTGTGTCAGTACCTCAACAGTACGTATGTAGCAAACACTTATGTATGTAGGCATAGGGTAAATATATTATTTTATGTCACTTTTGTGATATTGCATTATTATTTGCCGTAGTATTTTTACGCAATGAGCTCTCACGAGAAGGAACAAGATTAATAGCAAAGTTTGGGTGTACGCTGGCCCGAATTAGATATAGGCTATGATGTTGAAGAAATAGGCGAGGCGTATGAGGTAGAAGTGCAAGAGTCGAAAACAGAAAGCGAGGAGGATATTTCTGATGGCAAATCTGTAGAATCTAAAATCTCAAAGAGTCCTTTCTTCATTGGGAAAAAACAAGACTACTCAATGGCGGAAGCATGCATAGGTTAATTAACACTCCCATGAATATAGATAACTTCGAATTAGAAAAAAGAATAGAATTGCCTAGATAGCTTTGAATAATGGTTATCCGATAGGTATCGTAAAGCACATTTTAACCAAACAATTTAAGTCTAAAACACTTTGTTCAATTTATCCCATAACAAAACCCAAAAGATCTAACAAATACAACCTCATTACATATGGAAATTTTTCTGCAAAAGCAAGGGCTATTATCAAAAAATCCAATAACGAATCATTTTCATTTAAAACTAACAACTCTATAGAGAAAGCAAACAAGAAAAACAAAGATAAAACGAACAAAAGATTGAACTCAGGGGTTTATAAGTTAACTTGTGAAGAATGTAAAAAAGTCTACGTAGGGCAGACAGGTAGGATTTTTGAAGCGAGACTGAAGGACCCTGAAAGGAGTTGCAAGGATAAAACACATACTCTACCTTCGCCAACCACTGCTTAGAATCTAACCATAGATTTAAAACCATTTTCAGATTCTACATATACAGGGAAAAAGTAAAAAACTTAATTTATTGGAAAATTTAGAAATTAATAAATTCAATAAATTAGGTATAATCTTAAACGATTAGTTAGATAGCTCCCCTTATTAAATCTAAAATCGCCATGACCCTCCGCTCCCTAATTATTGTCTTCTGGAGAAATATAAGTGCCAATTTTTGTTGATTGAATTTTTATTTCATCACCTGATGAAGCCACTGCGTGGTGAAACAGATGTAGTTTCTACAATATATTTTTGAAACCAAAATCTTGTGTATTATTCTTCATTTCCCTGATGGTAATCCACTGGAACGCGGCTGGGTTGGTTTGGGAAAAACGTGCTACTACACAAGATATGCCACCGAAAACGCAAGTATTGAAAATGCTGTAAGGAATATAATATGATTTCTCAAAAAATTTTCAACACTTTAATCCAGTTTATGTCATCAAGATGCCAAGGGTTTCCACCTATTTGTGGGGATTAGATATACACGTTATCAATTTTTTGTAAGCATTATTGCAAAAAGAAACTTGTGTAAAATGGAATATTTAGATTTTTCTCCAAGATTAAAAATGCAACATTCTATGTTTTCCCAACCAGATCACATTAAAACATGTCAGGAGAAGTTTAAAGCACAATAATGTCAAACTATTTTTAATTTATCTTTTACATGAAATAAATCCACTAAGTATTTTGACGCTACACTACGTATAGCTCAAATGCATTTACATATCCACGTTTATAAATTGTAAGCATCTTCTAGGCGAAAATAAATAAACAATCAGAAACGTAAATCAAAATTCTGGGAAATTGTAGTAATTCTATTAAAGGATAATCACATCTAGAGAATGTCAACGTAACCGAATAAGAGCTTTCCATGTCGACCTAACCACAAAAGAGGGTATTATAACGTAAATAATTAAGACTGCGGAAGAAAATTCTCAGAAACAGTCATCCCCATTCACTACGCGAAAAGGACGAGATAATATTCGCGCAGGAATCGAAAATTTTTGCGTCCGCATCACCCTAAACATCGGTTACACGGTAACAGGCACTCCGAAGCTGCCCGAGTCCGGACCTATCCGGGTTAGTGATCGCACGACGCAGGTCTACGAATTTCGGTGCCCAAAAGCTTCCCTCCGACAAATAATTCGAGATATATGCACGTCCGAAGTGCTTCAAAAAACGTGTTTCAGTATTAAAAAAAAAACGAATCTTCTAAAGGTGATTGCTCAAACAAAATACCGCGTCGAATCAAACAGCAATATAATGAAATAAATATTCGGGAAATTAGGACATTTACGGCTTAAAATTATTCGAACGGATATGTTGTGTTTTTGTGTTTAAATGTATGCTTTAATTGATGTAGAATCAAATCTGTGTGAATGAAATACTAAATCGAAATTGTGTTGTATTACCCCTCCCCTTTTTAATCTGGCAGGTAAGCTCTGTAGAACATTATTTTCTATTTAATGTTTGGGTGAACTTGATATCTTAAATAATAATCTTCATATAGCCAATTTCATAATAACAAGAACCTTGGGTGCTTTTTCCTACTGCAAGTTGTTATGTAACACGTATTTTTGGGACTCCGAATCTTTCGCCCTCCTGACCTTGTATCCAACGACCGC
This sequence comes from Osmoderma eremita, assembly GCA_031763485.1. Classification (NCBI taxonomy): domain Eukaryota; kingdom Metazoa; phylum Arthropoda; class Insecta; order Coleoptera; family Scarabaeidae; genus Osmoderma; species Osmoderma eremita. The sequence continues at coordinate 46,080 of JARFOC010043797.1, read as the reverse complement.
CATCTTGTGTTTATTACACGGGTTACAGTAAAGCTCTTGTATCGATGTTTTGAATCCATATGATAGGTTATCCGTACACGCTTCGACAGAAAAAAATATTTATGACAAAATTTATAATTTATGCCCATTGTGTATTGATACTTTAGAACAATTGTTGCCATTAATAAACAGCTTTAAATTTAGTGTTATTACATTTAACATTACAAATAACAAAATCTATGTTAGTTAAGTTAAAATCCTAGTCATTATATGAGACACGCATGAAACAAAATATTTGGTGGGTAGTATTAATAAATGGTCATCATTTATATATTTTTCGCTTTAAAACTTCATCTGAAAATTAATATGTTACGTATTTGAATGTAAACAAGCTGCTTGCAATATTTAAAAATATCCTGCATTTATTTTACATATTTCGAAAGAAAATAATATTGCAAAGCAGAAATCGTTAACGCATTACTACTGGAAACTTGAAATTAAACAAATAGAAAGCAGCTGTGCTTTCTGATAATAATTGTCAAAATAATATGCAATGACCGAATATTGGGGAATAAATGGTCACAAACAGGTTTTCCTAGTATAGCTGTAATTAAACAGCTTTCTTTGTGATTAAGGAAGTATTTGGTAACTGTTAATGGACTGTTTGTGGGAATTGAAACAGAAGTGAGCCTGTTAACTTATTTTGAGACATTTCTCGAAAAGTCTCTCAACGACATTATCCAAGAATTGAACGCAAAGAGGAGTATAGTTTAAATTATTTAAAAAAACATGAATTCCATCTAATAAGAAAAAAGTTGGCATACTTTATTAGATATATGTAACTGGTTACCGTACTTCTGCAATGCGTATCCGGATAACTTTAAGATCATTCTATGGTCCAAGCGAATATATTTTTGTAATTCAGGTATGTACACTAGGAGAAAAATATAGCCGGACAGTCGAGCGTGATACGAGCCATACTCGAAAGGGCTGTTGTCAGTATGGACTGAATTGGCACATGTGGTTTAAATTGCAAAAAGTATCGCGTCTTCAAACCTTTTACCCGACAAATGGGCTTTCAAAGCCCAAAGCAAATAAAAATCAGAAGGAGCCAGGTCTAGATTCTCATCCGTTTTAGTTGTGGTTTTTTCGCAAATCTTCTGTGTGTCCACGTTTGAACAGTTTACACCAGACACTAACTGGTTTTCGGCTCATAACGCCTTCTCCGTAAGTCTTCAGTATTTTATTCGGTAGGTGTTTCATTATAATCGAATGACCGCTCGCACTTCAAACCTGGAGTATGTACCGATCGGAACTGACATTGTGCGGCTGTCACTGCACAGCATGATACAATAACTACAAAGATATGATATTGCGCAGGTGTGCCGTCATGTTGATCGTGTTGCTGACGTAATGTGGTTGGTAAACAAAGGCAAGAAAGCACGCAGCTGAACAGAAATTGTGTGTGTTTGTGGACGTATACTTATAAGTTAGGAGTGTTTTGTGTTTTATTGTTGTTGTTGAAGTTTATCAAGGATTCAAGATGCGTTGGGCAGTGTTCGGGTGCAACGTAGACGACCAATCGAAACATTTTTAGAACGTTGAAGCAATGTTTTTTCGTTTTCCAACTGATGCCCTTCTTCTCTGGTACAAAATTTATTTTGTCTTACAGACTCAACCAGGACGTTCTTGAAAATTTTTCTGGTGCTATCTGAGCCAAAGGTCTTCATGACCATCCACATCCCCTGGAGTTTAGATATCGTCTGCGGTCTTAAATAGCATGTGGTAATGTTGAAGAAGATAATACCCCAGATTTGTCTTCTAATTCTTTAAAATCAGAATCTCTCTCTTGTTCAGATTCCGTTTCAATAAGGCGCGAAAAACACTTCCCACTTAAATTTACTTCACATTTAAGTGGAAAAAAGGGGAAATAAGCTTTGCACTTTAAGAAGCCAAAGTTTTACATTATTTTAGTTAAGAAATGCTAATGAGTATACAAAAATTTAAGACATTTTATGCACTTTACTTATTGGAGTCTTTAACTTTGGTCTCCATCATCCATAACTTGGAGTTTCTGGTAAACGCTTATTTATAATTATCTCATTTGGGTCATTATCAATGATTAGAAATCAACGCCAAGAAATACATCTTCAGAAACAAGGGTAGTACATTTTGGGAGCTTGGTTATATCACAAAACAAATCGTGGGCGAACTGGTTTTGTGAATAAGGAAATGCTAAATCAGACTATTTTCGGGCAATAATGTAATTATACATATTAGAAAAAGCCATAAGAGGCACGTTTATTGGGAATTACAAATAAAGTTATTAATAAAAATTATAAACAAAAAGATTTCTTAAAAACACAAAATTAAAAAGAAACAAAAAATTTTCTAAAAACTAATACAAACAGTAAACATTAATTAAACAGTACCTATATTAAAACAAATATTTTATCTAAAAAAATAGAACATGAATTTAAAAAAAGAAAAGCTGTAAAAAGGTTAAAGAAAGCAAAGTAATTGTATAAACGAAATAAATATAACAGCTGCAACAGTTTATATATAAAGTATTTATTTTTTGAGAACTGCTTTTATTTAGATTTTATTTGTCATTTTTCCTCTATTTCTCACAGACATGCCTTTCCCAATCACCCAAAGATATTACTTCTATCCCATGTTTCCCAGAATGTTTCTTAGCGCTGATTAGCAATGCATTTAGCAATGCATTGCTAAATGATAATTATAAATACGTTCTAACTTAGAAGTCTGACTTTAAGACGGCGGAGATCAAAGCTTAAAACTCAAATTAGTAAAGTAAGCAACGAATCAAATCAATTCAGTCCCGCCTAGTGACCAGACAGAGTCGATTTACTGTATTTTAGAATGCAGATATTTTTTTCGCAATGGCTTAAATTCGTCTATGCTATGGTTCCAGTTATTATCAATAAATCACTGGGGAATGCTATGTTGAATTACTAGTGCTAGTTCTTAAAGGTTTTCTAAAAAAATACTTAAAATTTCTTACTTTTCTATCACTTTTAAGTTACGCATAATAGCAATGTTAGTATCGCCCGGTTATGTGCTGCCCACACACAGTGGACAGTCAGTCGTAGCGTGCCGTGCGGTGTCAATTGAATGTCAGTTCCGTTGTTGCATGTCTCATATAATGAATTATGATAATAATACGTTCCACACAACATTGTTTATTTCTGCCTAACATTTCAATGTCTATTTGATTATTGTTGTGGATTATTATTAGATAGATTAAGGAAATTAATCTAATCTAACTTATCGTCGAATTGCATTAGAGATTTAGACAGTAATCTTAACGAATTAATCAATAAGATTTTTTACTTATGAACTCATACACTTAACCGATTCCATCTTGTTCACAATTAGCCGTCATGTACTAAAAAATATATCCCAATATTAATACTGCATATAAAAATTGTTAAGATGCATGGATGTACTTTATAATTTTAGTGTAAATATATGCTACCACCCTTAAATTTTGCTTTTGGCAAAAACAAAACGGTCTCAATAGGTTATAATTCCACGTAAGTACATATAATTTAGTATAGGGTAACAATTATCGGAATTTTGAAACTAACAAAGTTAAGATTAGTTAGAAAGCATATCGATTACATGTGTCATTGCAGCATCTCTATTAAAAAGGTTTCTAGAGATTCTGGAACGATAAAAGATTTGAAAAAACAGATATTTTGCTTTTTACACTATTAGTACGAATTTCAAAAGTTATCCTTTATGAATACCACAATTATATTGAAAGGTAGGGCACAAGATGTGAGTTGAACCGATGAGAATCTTTGTGGCTGTATTTTTACTATTATGCTCACATAATGTGTAGGTTCCAAAAAGATACCAGCGATTATAACCAACATACAATGTTTAAAATCAAATTAGAAGTTCAAAACTTTTTGTTATATGCCTATACACTGAGAAACATAAAAAAAGCCATTATAGGTTCAGAGTATCTTCTAGGAATCACCATACTAAGCAAAAGCGGTGAAAGGGGTGCAAGTATTGAAGACGGAGCCGAGTTTCCTCCTTACCAGTCTGTCGTCAGTCTCCTTTGGGATGACAAAACCACTCTCACCGTTGATTCGTCGCAGACTTTATTGCAAGTGTCCCGATCGTTTCCAGAAGTGGATGCACCGTATGTAGTGTATTGCATTACCGACCTCTATTGCGGCCGTCTGGTTGATTGGAGCCTTGATCTGCATCCCCTAGATGGCGCATGTCCTGCACTTCGGGCAACAAATAGCCGGCTTGCAATAAAGTCTGCGATGCATTCAGCTGGGTTTGCCATTCTGGAGCACGCTGACGACGCGTGGTAGGCAGAAATTCGAGTCTGTCTTCAATGCGTTCACATCTCCTTATCGCCCCCCTTCGGTATGACAATTCCTACAAGAGACCATGAGGTTAAAAGAGGATTTTTTCGGCCTATACATTGCGTTAATTGATTTTGTACACTACACTAACCACTCAGAAATCTACGATTTACACCTACATGAAACCATCAAATTATTACGTACGTTATCATGCACCCAACACACCATATATTAAGCTCATCAGTGCGTAATGATCGTGTAAAAAGCGTACAGTGGCGTGGTATTGCCGTTTCCCGCAATCCAAATTATCCAATTAACGGGTAGTGCACGAAATTACCGTGTACTTTAGTGCGGAATACGACAGTAGGGAAACGTTACGTTACTCGACGGTTGCATGTATCGTTTCTGTACCAAACACGTATTTGTTATCGTATAAAGCGGGTGGTTATACACAATTCCATCGCAAATATTTATCGTCGATGAGTTAGCGATCAATACCTTGATATGGTACGCACTGAAGATTGCGAGATTATGTATTCGGTAGACATCTGCCATTCGGAACAAGTAAATAGGTAAGTTTCACCTAAGGTGAGCTATCGATTAATTTAAACTGATGGAAAAGGCTTGTACATGAACAGGATATTGATTTTCCGCTTATACTGACCCAATTTAATTACTTTGTAAGCACATAAATCTTGTGAACTATATTTGCAAGATTTATGTTCAGTAGTAATTATGGGAGATAAGGTACATTTTCTAATCTTAAATACATGGGCTCCTGTTTACTAAATAGATGATTTGATCTGCCTTAAAGTAACTGCAAAAATGTTAGAGAATAAAGTCTAAATGAAGTGTTAATTTGAAAAAATTGGATTTTTAATACAGTAATACAAATAAATATTATAACAATTGAATACTTTCGGCTTTTACTTGGTGAAGATCCATTATCAATAACCAATAATACGAATGAATCTGTATAGAATTTCCCGTAATAGTCGCTTTTAAATATTTGTCTGCTGTAATGTGAGTTTGTGTTATACTATTCAACATTTTAATGTGTAAACGTAAGTATATTGTCCATATTTTAACATGTTAAAGAACAATTTAAGTCACGACATGTAAGTAATAGTTCAGCATAATTTTATATAACTTTTGTTCTATCATCAAACACATATTTTGTAGTTTGTACTATTGAAAAAGGTTTAAATAAAAAAAACGAAAGCTAGGGCAAGACAATAAAGTTGTGTTTTGATTGAACTGGCTACATTCTCAACAAATTTCATTTTCGAGTTAATAATGGTTACAGTTCAAAATTAATAGACATCATTTTAAACAAGAAATTACTTCATAAAACTATATGGGCAGTTTATCCTATTATTAATTACATTAAATCCTGACATTTTAGGATTCTTACTTACATAGCTAAAAAGATCAGACGATATAGCTACTTTTTTTAAGAAAACGAAACATGAATGTTGCTTATAGAACCAATAATATTTTATCAAAATTTATTAAAATTAATAAGGATGACAGAAATAAAAAAGTTGGTGTCTGTAAGTTGATACGTGGATGTGGGAAAGCATATGTTGGTTGAACTGATACAACATTTGGAAAAATAATTTCTGAACATTATGCTTCTTACAGAAATAAAAAGCAGGATTCGATATTAACAAACTTGAAAATTCAAATTCATTACTTAACGATCAATTAGAATGCAATAATTCACCTTTATTAGATTTACCTTTCGATTTAAAAATATTTAGTAATTAATTGTTCTTACAATTTTGATTAATTGGATTTACATATGTATGTTATATTTTGTCAAAATTTGACATATTTCAATATCGACAAAAAAAAACGACAAAGTTATATTGTATTGGTTTTTAGTTTTGTCTGAAGAAGCCACTGTGCGGTGAAACAATTGTTACTTTTTAATAAATTTATGAAGGCTAATTAAGATTTTATTGGTTATTGATAATGAACCTATACCAAGAAAAGGGGAGAAGTATTAAATTAATATAAATTTTCTAATCTTAGATAGGAGCGTTCCTGTTTCTTAAATTCGATGTACCTTAAAGTAACTGCAAAAATCTTAGAAAATAAAGTCTAGATGAAGTGTTAACTTCAAAAAATTGGATTTTTAAACAATTGTTGCTACACTTTAATTTTTTCCGACAGTACCGTACCCTCTGGTTCGGTCTCTATGCTCCTCCAAAGTTCCTCGATTGTGCTTCAAACCTCCTAGATTGTCGCTCAACTCTAATTTTCTTCCGACAGTTCTAGACAGCCGAATCGCGTGAAGTATTGCAGGGATAGTTAGCCATATATGCTCAGTACACCCTGAAAATTTCAACTACCTAGACCCTCTGGTTCGGTCTCTACGCTCCTTCAAGTTTCCTCGATTGCCGCTTATACGTGTTCCTTCAAATTTCCTCGATTCGATCGCGTGGAACTTTCTAGGTATAGTTAGCCATATATGCTCAATGTATATATGTATAATTATGTTCGATTACCTTAAGATGAATGCTGTAGGTATATTAGAATGGGAAGATGAAATGCGCAAACAGTATTGCCTCTGATATAAATACCGCCTTAAAAAGCGTTGACTGCTAAAACATGATTTCTGTCAATGAGAGTATAACCTTGATATCTTTCATGTTATAGAATTACTTCTAAAGTAGTTGTGAAAGTAGTAAGTTTTGTCAAATACCCGTCATGGCGATAATTTTCCCATTTAATTAATTATATTCAGGAATATTTTTTTGTAAAAAAATCCGATTATCCAGGCTTCTTTTATTTTAATTTAAACCGCGAAAGGTTAATATTTTGTTGGGCCTGAACAGACGCTTACACGGATTCCGAGGAGAAAAAATTATTCTGAATAATATACCTGTACTGTTTTTACACATCTATGCTACACGTTTGATTCAAGTGACGTAGCGAGTAGTTCATTCGTGCTTGGCGTTAAAGTTGTTAATCGTATCCACAATTTGTATGCAAGTGAGTGAATACACGCTTATGTTAACTAAAGGCAAAGTGTAGTTATTATTTGGAAAACTTTCAGAATTGTAAATGGCTGATGCAGACAGTACCGCAAGGTCAAATAAATTCCCCAAATTATACGGCCCGCCGTAAATTTGGTTGTATTAACTATTTCCTTAGAGAAGAAGAGTAAGAATTTAATTATTTGTTTGAAACAATGCCTTTTTTGATATCATCAAACAATTTTAAAAAAACAGTGAAACATTGCTTTTATCCAGAACCGTATTCAGTTTGTGTTATGGGTTATCATCTGGTGACTTATATTAAAGAGAAGTTAACTAAGTCTAGGTCCACTGCTTTTCATCGTTTTTATGGGTGATTTAATAAAAGAAAGTAGGCGGACGACAAAACCACTAAATTTAGGCCATAGGAATCTTGAAAGAGTAGACATCACAGAGGGCATTTTGCAGACGACATAGCAAGTATTGCAGGGAAGGAAAAAGGCTTGGAGCTAAATTTGAATCTATGAACAAAGTATTAAAAAGAAATCGGATGAAAATGAATAAAGAAAAACAAAGTCATAGGAATGCAAACACAAATTCAAATTAAGGTTGATGAGGAAAGAATAGAACGGGTCAAAATAGAAGAGACAGGAAGTCCTGTCTTCCTGTCTCTTCTATTTTGACCCCTTCTATTCTCGAACTGACTAAGAGAATAGCGAAGGCCAATAAAGTATACCAAGCAATGAGAAAATACCTTATAAGTAAAAAAAGAAGAAAGCAAATAAACGAAAATGAAAGTTTACAAAGGCATTTACAGACCCATCCTTACATTCGGATGTGAATCGTGGATTTTAACGCAAAAAGAAAAAAGTCTGATACGTGCAGCAGAAATGAGGTATTTACGGAGGCTTCAAGGGATTACTAGAGTCGATAGAGTTATAAACCAATACATCAGAGAAAAACCGGAAGTAGAAGCATTAGAAAATTACAAAGAGAGTAGACAACTCGAATGATGGGGACACTTGCAGAGGCTAGGAGATAATACACCAGTTAAAAGAATTTATGGATAATTTAGGTTTTTTGATTATATATATACTACCTTATTCACCCCAGAAAATAATAAATAAAGTTGATTATAAATGAGACTGATGTAGAATATAAATAAGTTTTTTGGTTAGTATGGCAAGCGTAATGGTGCAAGCACCTCTAATCATAAGGCTGATACCTTCTGCTCAGAGATATATATCTTACATATAAAAATAACTCCTGTTGAAGCGCATTTTTAATTCTATCCCCTTTAAATGTTGTTGAGTACTTTTATTTCGAAGGCCGTTCGTTTTGTCAAAGTCCAAAATTAGAGATGTAAAAGTAAAAGCATTTTTATGATTTTCTTGTGCATTGCAGCATACTTGATGGGGTCTCTGTAGTTTTTTTTAAATTTTACATATCTTTCTGGAATTTTGTGCAAAAAGAAATCCCATTCAATTGAAGTGCAAGTTCATCGCCTTAATTGCTTTCCTTTATAAGTATTATAATAACAAACTCCTTTACTATATCGTACGATATTGTTTGCATGCATGAACTAATCATACTTTGTAAGGTACATCCTTATTGGATACAATACAGAATACTAATGGGAAAATATCTGGTTGCAATATAGTTTAGCTACTATATAACGCCCTAGATATTTAAATAACTTGTAAGTACTATGCGTAGATGTGTAAAGACCTACTGTATATGAATATAAATTGTTCCCATGATTTGTGTCCCCTAATTTGGTAGATTTGTGTAATAACATATTTAATTATTTGTGTGTCTTTTGAATAGGGAAAAATTTTGCAAAAATGTTGGAATTACTATTAATAAAACAAATTGCGGATATTATTTCATACAAATTATTTAGTAGGTACCTCCAGCTTGGAGTGTATTGACACATACGTCCTTCGTATTCAGCTACCGAGACACCTAGAACAATTTGTTTCACGAACATTAATTTCCTTTGCAGGCACCAACAGAGCCAAACCTTTACGTAGTACATCCAGCCTGTATGCCACACAGGTACTTATTTACGTCGAAAGGCCTCCGTCTCTGTTTAGACCACGATTAGCACATACTGTTGATGAAATTGCACGAGCTTTAACTAACTTTCCTTTATGTACACCTGGGCGCCACTGTCTATGTGCCTTTTATGTCTGCTTCTGGCGGTTTTTCTCTAAATGCATGAATCTATATGTTGAAGCTTTAATAGGAAACACAAAAATCAAAAAAGTATTTGTTTTCACTACACTGAAAAATCCATTCGGTTGAGACAAACAAATTTTGGTTAGTCCAACTCAAATCTACATTAAATATAAACAAATATCATGTTGTTTTGAATAAATAATTTAGTTGATTCAGTTTGCTTGGCCTAAATCTAACGTTTAGTGATAGCAATTATATAAAATAATCAACACATTAAATATTTTGTTCATCCAACTAACAAAGGAACGTCAATAACCCGCACCTCCCGATTTTGATGAAACTGTACTGAAAGACTACTTTGGTACAAGAACAACACCATTTTCCTCTTCTGCCAATCCCCCAATTTCGGGGTACAGCCCTCCCCCAAAGATTTGAATGATTTTTAAATTTTTGTAAATATCTCCGAAACTATAACAGATTACTTATTATTTGTACAATGTAATTTGAAATATATTACATAGTCCCGAAGATTTACGGAGAATTGGGTACCCCCGATTTTTTCTGAATTTATGTATTTTTATTTTTCACAAATAAAGTCGGTTTTATGCAGAAAACGGTGCTCTATAGCAAATTTAGACAATTAATAACAAAGATATAAGAAAGCGATAACGAAACATTACTTGTCATTGATTGTCGTTGTAAATGTATACATATTTATCTAGAAATTATTTCGATAACGTTTCCAAAAAATACAGTAATATAATCTGATGGATATATCTATGTAAATAAATATGGATGTTAGTATGCTATCACGTACACCATTATCGTAATGGTGGCCATTTCAAAAAAGTTCCTTTGTCATGAAAATTTAATATGGGAGCTTTACTATATAATTGGGAAAATTCCGAAATATATATTTAAATGAATTTGTCCATACTTTGTAATTTACTGAAAAATGTTGTATTTTAGAGCAGCATGTTACTTATGTATCTCTTTATTTGTCTATCTTCATCTACCTATTATGTACATGTCTTGTTATTCGTTACCTCTGTATAGAAAAAAAAATTACGATCAATTATTACTTGGGCTCTTTTCAAATTTCCAGACCAGTTCCGACCCCGTTAGTGGTAGAGGACCCACCGAGTAGCGAAAATGGTAGCGATCTGGACGACCTGAAATACCATAACAACCCCGCGCTTCTAAATGGGTAAGTTCAGTATTGGTTTTATTCCGCGTTATACTGATTGGAATTTATAAAAGTAAAGTAAAAGAGGGATAACACCAAAATTCATATTTTGTGTGTGTAATGTAGAACTCAAATACACGCGAATCTATTTGCCCACTCAATTTTACAAAACTATATGAAATTTGTTGTCGAAAATATCCTATCGAACCCATGAAGCTTACTTACTTCATGGATTATTAATTCCAATTATAATATTGCTTTTGGGACACCCATGACTGACGTATGCTCCACGTGGCTTCGAATCAACTTCTAACAGAGCAGAAAGTACAGCCATTGAAAAGCTGAAGCTTTTTATAACTTATTGAAAGATGAAAAAGATGCCACACAAAGATTCTTTTTCGATTCTCAAAAACAACAGAGTCTACCAAACCCTTACTTACTTCAAGAAAATGTTTCTTCATACTTATAAAGATTCCGAAAGGCGCTCAAATTCTGTTGCCTCTCTGTCCAGAATCTTTTAACTACTTGTACCCTATGGGGAACTCTAAAGACATTAAGACGGTTTGCTGATGATTCTCGGGGACAGAATAAGCATTTCCTATTGATGTCAATGCTAGGTACTGATTAGCTAAATAAGCTCTTATACACACTTCAAAACCTTTTTCTTACCAATAGTTGGACATTCTTCTCTCCCTCCCGATAGAGATAAAAATAGAACACCAAAAATAACGTAATTATAAACAATGAAGAATGCGAGCACTATCAAAAATTATCGACCTGTTGAGAAAGTAAGCCAACATCGGAGAATATTCGATTGTAGAGAAGGGACCAGGAAATCTACAAAAGTTTCAGGGTAATGGCATTTAAATTCAGGCCTTCAAAAAGATTTATATTTACTTATAAATAGCAAGTTTATTTGAACCGAAAAACAAAATTTCTATGTCAAAAGTATTGGCTATTAAAAATAAACTTAAAGGGGATAGATCCACCAAAGACTCTCTGTTGAAAAAGTATTATGGAAACGACTAGAATAAAGACTTGGAGTTCCCATTTTATAAGATAATATATGATCATCCAGTAATTGAAGAAAATTAAGTAGACGACATTTTTTTCCGAATCTAATGAATTGCGACTATATTTTTTATTAAATTGAATTATTTAAGGTTAAGTTATCCAAACAAGCCATATATACACAAGCGAGCACTGTCCTTTGTTACACAACAAATATCGATTAATACAATCCCAATGCAAATCTGGTTTTCAAGTGATTTTATTACGAACGTCATATCGGCATTTTTAATTAATCCGACTTATCATTATGATAAATTGGCAGTTAGTAGGCGCACAAGTTCCGCAGTTCTATTTATAACATTGATAACATAAAAATTTAAAACTTCTTGATATAATACGCAAACGGATTCTGTACCGTCATAAAATTTATGAATACCCAAACTATTATTTTTGCGGGTCCTTCAGCGCAATATGAACTCTCTTTCATACGTTTTATATTTTCAAAATTAAAACCATAAAGTAAAATTTGAAAGGTCACACATATATTTTATTTCCTGAAACTAGTAAAAATAAAAATACGCTTACCACCTTGATGAGTGAAGAACTCCAGATAGGTATTTCGGTAACTAAGTTGCCATCCTCAGTAGAAAGGAAAATAATGTTAGACGTAGCACTCGCGAAGATATACACCACTTCATAACACTACTTTCCGGTTTATAATCTATGTCTATATATTGTAAAATCAAACACGTCTGTCCTCTGTTAAATCCTACATTCAACTATATTCCTAACAGTTAATAAATTGTGTGTTACTCATTGTCTTTCTTTTATAAAATGCAGGTAGGATTTGAGTTCCAACCGATAGACGTTTTGCTTAATGTGTTTAAGATTGACCATAATATACTGAGTGATCTCAATGTAGCATACCGAACTTGACGCCTCATCAACTCGGTATCATTACAATTAATTATATTACCAATATGAATATATTTAATAATACTATTTCTATTATTTAAGAGAGCAGGTCAAATTGAAAACCATGAATGGAAGAGAAACAATATGTAATAAATATATTGTGGATTATGAACATAACAAATACCTATATATGAAGATATCAAGAGAAGGTAGAATAGACTTATACACACTATAGATTTTCCACGTTCTTTTTTATATCCACATTATATTATAAACTTGGACAATAAAAGACTTAACCGAACAAACAACACTGCTCTGATAACCCGTTTGCAAGATAAGAAACATGGGACTCTTTAAAACCGGCAAATTTTAATATCAGCATTAGTAGCCAAGAATCGTTAGTTAACATTTTGTACGCGTAGATTATTTTATGCGTATGTTTGCGCACAATTAACTATTTAATCCTTCGTGATACGTAGACATATAAAGGCTTCAATATTACGGTTCTGTTCCGAATAAAAAGACATTATATTATGAATATTACGAATACGCGTACAATTGTGTAGATTTGTAGTGCATTTAATAATGTGTGAAGTATTTTGAAAGAGTTGATATGGACTGCGAAAGTGTAAGTTCGCAAAAGAGAAGAATCCGATTGCCTATTCTGAGAGTGTTGGTTTTTATCAAGAAAAAATCAAAACCCAGTCTAGATTGTGAGTGCTGTTGGTAAGTCTATTATTTTACTTTTGATATTCGGTCTTCTAGCTTTTCCACCGATGATTTTAGAGCTGAAAGACTAAAAACTACCACTTTCCTAAGTCAAAAAAGAATATGGTAAATGTACAAAAGACTCGAAGATATCTTTGCATATAACATTTAATTCATCTTTATGCAAATTCTTTTAGAGCATTCCTAACCATGCTAGGGACGATTGCTTGTAAATTAAAATAAAATATAGTCCAACACATTAGAAGATATTTGGACAATGCCTTTATTATGTCAAAATACAAGATGGTCGTGACTAATTTTGAAAAGTACATTTGCTACAGAATATTTGCTATTAGAAAATAATTATTTGATTGACAATAACCAAATTGCAGAATTTAGTGCGTTAATGATAAACTCGATTGTTAGTAATGTCGTCAGTCGTAGGTCAATGATTTGCTATTGGCATTATTAACATATGATACCCGATGTAATCGGTTTTTTTGCTTTATTGAATGCAGAAACCCTTCTATTGCATTATCAGACTACTCGAACTATTTGCTATTTTTCTAAAACTGTTTACATGTAGTGATAGAGGAATAGTTAGGCATACTTTATTACCAATTACTTTGTCAACAATGATAAAAAAATCCATATAAGAATATCCAAATAATAAACATTTAGCTAATTATATTTGTAAAATCTGTCAGTACAAATCAAGTTTTTCTTTTTCTTATTTAAGCGCAGTATATTAATTTTTTTAATTAATTTTTATTTACTGTTGGGAATAATTTAATATTTTTACGGTATGGTATGGTACCGAATGGTATGGTATGGTACCGAATAGTATTCGGTATCCGACTTGATAATGGGAATCCACGCATTCCCGAAACACGTGTCGTCCCGAATTAATTAATACTTTGTGCGGAAGGAGTAATCCGAAAAGTGTGTTTACTTTTGAATTAATTAAAATTGTAATTGTTTTGAATTAAATTGTTGGTTCAGGCGATTGCCTATTTATATCTAGTGAATTAATTAAATAACCTACACTCAAGATATTTTTATTTTCACACTTAGTACCATTTTGTTGGGTTGGTATCTATCTGTCACTTTGACACAAGACGGTATCTACATAAATCAACCATTAAAAAAAGGATATGTACAATAAAACCATAAAGATTCCTAAATTCGATACTTTTAATTGCAAGTGCATCAACTCGCGCATATTGCTAAAAACATTAACCGTGTTTTGACATACATATAGATGTACCTATCTGAATGCAATGTTTATAAAAAAATAATTTCAATGTTAATATTAACAACAACCTTAGAATTGTTTAGCACTGTACATATGGATCTGTATATTATGAAAGAATGATTATTTAACTTAAGATAACAGTGCTTTCAATGCATCATTGCATAAACTGTTTGTAATTACCGACGTAAATGCTTACAATGTAACAGATACCCAGTTTAAGTTGAAATAAATATTCATTTAAGCTAAGATGAACAGCTCACTATAAATATAAAACACTCATAATTTGCAATAGTATCATAATTTGTTTTAATATGATATCCAACTGCCAAAAACGATTTTTAAGCACCTGTTTAAAATATTTTTGTAATAAGTAATAGAAATATTACGGAAAATGCATGTTAGAAACAATTCCAATAAAGTATTTCCAAACGCCTCGCAAATTTCATCAAAGAAAAATAAAAAACTTACAGATGTAAAGTTTTTCTCATGCAGAAATTTATTGTTTGCAAGGGATTTTGGACTATTACCGTGGCACACAAAGAAATAACATTCGCTGATATTTAAGCATATTTAGTATTTACCGTAGAGAACTGCAAGGTCTTCAGGGCAGAGGTTGATGGAATGACGCCAAGAATTTCGTGAATCTATTGACACATAGTGCAGTTCAGTGTAGCGGCGCCATCAATAAATTAACATTGACTAGGCATCTTGCATCTATCTATTTACATACATATACGAATATATAGGCGCGTTCTCGCATTAGTAAGCGCATCTACGAGATGTTGCAATATATACACATATATATATATATATATATATATATATATATATATATATATCAGGTAACGAAATAAGTTCGTGCGGTGTTTGTATAAAGAGTGCCATGAATATTTTAAGTTTTTGATAGATAGCACTTGTTTGTTATCTGTCATTTACCTGTAGCATCAAATAGTATAATTTTAGGCCTAAGTAAAGTGTGGAAAGAAAAGCAAGGTTGTATGAAAATTACGCGTTTTTGTTTGAAAATTCACTGCTTACATGTTATTTTGGGATATATTTAGTACTGGATATGATAACTTGATTTCTGAAATTTATGTTTAGTCTTAATAAAATTGCTAAAACAATAGCGATTTTTATTCAGCTATTCTTTAGTAAACCTCATGACAATATCTACTATTAAATACCCGAAAAAATATAAAACTATAGGCTAAAATAAATAAAAGTTTATTGCTGATCGGGGTAGAGTACACCATGGACCATTATATGTATTGTTCGCTCTACAGTAGGGCGTAAGGGCTCTAGTAGAAAGAATGAACTGAACCTGACGGCTGACATCTCAAGTATATGTATTGTTTCGCTACATTAGGTTGAGAACATAAAAATATCTCCTGCCACAGTCCTCTTAGCGGAAGATACTATTACGTTCCTAATATAGCCGGACAATACTTATGTGATATAGAGTACGATATATAAAAGCCTTATTACCAAAACTAGGCTTGCTTTATTTGGTCGCTTATCCAAACAAAAGAAACCCAGATCGTACGCGACAAACAGGAAATATATTTTGTTTTGACCACAAAAATAGGACACTGTATAAAAACAAATATTGGTGTGACTACTTGTGGCTTGTTTATGTAACGAATATTTGTTTTCCTTTTTATATTAATGATCTCCTAACCAAAATTGTCTTGTTTTACCATTTGCTGATGATAGAATTTACTCCAACATATCTACTGCTTCTATTTTCCAGCAGAATTTGAATATAATAAAAGGCTAAATGTTAGTGAAAACTCCCGCCAAAATTCCCCTATGATGACCACTGTATCGGTAGCAAAAGGCTGGGGAGGAAGAATAATGCTTGGGACTTCGGCTTGGTTTTCGATTCCCAATTTAGCTTTAGACCTCAAGTTGAGTAGTAGATGCTCCTTGTAGGTTTTTGGGACTGGTTATGGGTATCCCTAGATATTTTCGTGTTCCTTACCTTTAAAAATCTTTGTACACCGCATATGTTCTTAGTAAACTTGGATACGCATATATTGTTTGGTAACCGATATACGAGGCTTGTCTATAAAATTTGGTGAATGGTAAAATATATCGGTATTCAAGACTTGAAACAAAGTTCCTCGTATGTGTAGGCATGCAAAGGCATGTCTGGACCTGTCCTCTGTCGGGGATTATGCAAGGCTGATAAAGCACTACTATTGCATAAATTTTAACTGAGTTCAACAGAGAGAGGACGAACCACGTTCGAGCCGGCCATACACAAGCAGGACACCGGAAAACATTGACTCTGCGATTAATAGCAGAAGAAATGGGTATTAGCCAAGACACAGTGGGAACCATTTTCCATAAAGATTTGGGTAAACGCAAGATTTGCTCTGCACATCCTAACAGACGAGCAAGAAGCAAGACGCTACGAAATCAGTGGCGATTTCATCGACATGTGTGACTGGCATTCGTCCTTTCTCGGTTAAATTCTTACAGGTGATGAATCTTGGTGTTACCAATACCACCGCGACACCGACAAACAACGAGCCGTCTGCAAAAATCCAAGCTGATCACATTTTTCGACAAAGGGTGAATCATCCGCTCTCCAGATCTAGCTCCTGCTGACTTCCTTTTGTTCCCTCGTCTTAAGGGGACCTTGAAGGTATGATTATTTGTGGATGACAAGGTGATAGAGGACCGTGTGACAGTTTTTTCTGAAAATGGTTCCAAGAAAGGCTTTTCCGCCAGTTTCGAGAAGCTATACCAACTTTGACAAAGGAGTGTTGTATCTGTTGGCGACTACTTCGAAGGCCAATAACCGTATCTCCAATGTTCATTCAGTTTTTTGTGCTTTTATTATACCATTCTATTCTTCAAAGTTGATGATCTTCCAGTCAATATCAGTCAGCTGGAATTGCTATCTCGGCACAATATGTATGAATTCAGTCATAGGTGAAGAAATAACCATCGTGCGAAGTTTACATTCATTATGTTCTTGTTGTATAATGTCATGTTTCCTTCTACCATAGGATGAAGGATAATATTTGTCTCCTGTTTAACCATAAACCATGTATATCCCTTCTTGTTTCATGGTGGTACTGTTGCTTCCACCCAAGTTATATCTTCCTCTTTTAGAATCTTCCCAATTTCATTGTCGCATGTTTGCCGTAGCCTACTGTCTTCCGTTTTGTGTTTGTCTTAGACTGCCATATTATGTATTCTCGAATATTCCATTCTCTGTAGGTATCCCTACCATCTTAGCCGGTTTTCTCTATAAAGTTCAGTACTGGCTCTATTCCGAGCTTTTGTCTTATAACCTGATTCCTGTTCTTGTAACTTCTTTTACACATTTAAAATATTTCTTTTATGTCGCTTGTATTTTACTCTTTAAATTATTGCTCAATACCCATGATTCACAGCCTAGGATCAGGATCAGTTTCAAGATAGGCGTATACACTGTTTTATATATATTGAATTTGTTGATTTGTTGACTTCCTTCTCATTTATAAAATTCTTGTGAAATATTAGCATGTGACAGCCTTATCAATTCTTCCGTTGTTTTCCGCTTTTTGTTTTTCTCTCTCTCTCTCTCTCTCTCTCTTCCATCAGCACCCTTAGACATTGAAATTCGTGCACGTGTTATTTCCCAGTTCTACGTTAATTATTTTTTGTGTTTCTATTATTGCCATTACTTTGGTATTCTTGGAGTTAATATTCACATTATATTCTTGTAATGGTTGATTCCATATATTTATGTGTTCTTGTTTTAGATTATTATATTATTTTATTAATATATTATTATATTACAATATTTACATATTTTCAAAATATCTTAAGCGTCTGCTTTAGTAGACATAAGGCTTGAAAATTATTGTTTCATCCACTATACAACGACTTTATGAACCGTAAACAATACTTCGCCTGTTTGCCTAAAGAAAATTCCTTGTTCCGTCAATGCATCAGTAAAACAAAACAAATTATTATCACTTCGTGACGCAAACAGCTTTCCAATGTTAAGTTTTTCCTTGCTTCAAATTTCACGTTCGCGTCTATAACATATTGCAATAGTTTCCTGGAACATTGTTTAGAGATTTTTTTAAATATATACAATACAACACTTATACAGTTGTATATACGTGCGGAGTTTAGACCACTTGGTATGTATAGAGTCATGGTGATTGCAAAACGCTTTAACATTTACCATATCTCCTTCGGCCTTGAACTAAATCTGAAAATATTTCGACAGCTAACGGATTTAGCACGTACTTACATCTGTGTATCTGTTGTAGAATGTATACTACTATATCTTGTACAAAATGTACACGAAACACGTATCTAAGTGTTGAACAGTGTATATAGTTCGTACGATACAAAGAACGCATTGTATACATACAACGGGTACATGAATATGTTTGTTTGAGATAAATATTAAACTTCAATACCACGACCTCAGGGAACGAGTAGAAAGGTGTTTGAACCGCACTTATCAATATTTTACAGAGTTTGAATTGTATGAAATAACCTGGATTAAAATAGTAAAAATAAAAAATGAAAATACCCGTACACCTCTATGAGTGAAGAACTAAAGATACGTATTTCGGCAACTAACTTACCAACAAAGAAAAATAATGTTAGGCGTAGCACTCTTGTTGATATGCACCACACAGAACACCATTTGAATAACACTACTTTCCGCCTTAAATCTATGTCAATATATACTTTCCAAATAGTTCCGGTTCGTTAAGGGTACTACATCACTCTCACTGAACCGTAGCAATGTACTTAATAGTAATATTTCTATTATCTAACAGAGCAGGTCAAATTGATTGCGATGAGTAAATAATGTTACAATTGAAGACACGCAGCATGTAATATATTGTGGATTTATTGCGCTTGTTATGTTCATAATACAATTTCCCAAAGACCACTTCACTCACCAAAGATAGCAGAATGGTGCGCAACTTCAAGATATGCAATTATTGGGCTGTATTTCTTCGAAGTAAATGGCCACACAGTTACAATAACTGCACAAAGATATGCTGAAATGTTACAAGATCTTTTGAGACCTCGTGGCTAGCGATATCATAACCATACCGGATTTATTTCTAGGGGTTTTCTAAAACAGGGTACACAGAACAAACCTGAGCAAATACAGCAATGCAAATAATGTAATGGATAATTTTATACACCAACACATCACATTTTACAGTCAGAAATCTGCCATATTTATGGATTACCTTTGTATTATACTCATATTGTTATTATAAATATAAATATTATTATCAAAGTTTAAAAATGATAATAGACATCTGACCCTCCCAATGCATAATATGGATTAATTATTTTTAAAAAAACAATATATTGCTAATAGGGAGCTCCTATTGGAGCGAAAGGATCATGGAATTCCAACAGAACTTGATATAATCTGTGAGGGATTCGTTTACCAACCTCCCAGACCCCTAGTCATTATCAAAATAATAAAATAAAAATCAACAAATTGAAGCCGGTTCCGTATTTTTAATGGCCTGGCTACCTTAAAGCCGGGACTGTAATAATTAAGAATCAGTTGATACAATTAAGATTGATTCTTTTTATGTTTGTGTCGTGTACGGCTTCTTTTTAGCAAATCCTAAATGTTTTAATTATACCTAGGCCGATTAAAATTAGGACGAAATATCTAATTGTAATTTATATATTTATATTTCAAGGGGAAAGCAAGCAGAAATCGTTATTCCATAAACTTCAGGATCCTGAAGGTCTTCTCAATTATCAACCAGGTGCCCTAATACAGAGATACGTCTGTCTAAAGATATAACCATTTTCAGTTTTACGAATAAATAGCCTGTCTATTGCATTTGTCAACAACATATTTTCGCAGAATACATGTGGACACAACTAGAAAATTTCCCAGTTCTTGCGATAAATGTTATCAGGTAATACATTTAAATCGTACAATCTTTCGACAGACTATATACATGTCGTAGAACGCTTATCAAGTCCATAACTTGTATTAATTCAGTCGAACGCCGTCTGGCCTTGCACAAGTATTACTTACAATTATGCCAGTTTTGCGACATCTACAGGACTGTTCTAGTTAATAAAGAATGTTGCTTGCACCTCTATTTTTCATTTTTAAAGGGAAGTATTTTCCTTATAAAATACTACCAATATTTAATATGAATTGATAGGAATTCAACCGAAAAATAATATACGGGGTATCATTTAACAAACCCAGTTACATTATAATTAAGCACCATCAACTACAGTGGACAGCTGTATACAAATACCTGCTTTCGCGATGCTTTGTATAGCCGACTAAAAAAAATTGCAATATTGAATTCTATAAAAGTTTTGCATAAAACTATTTTTCTCATAACGTTAACCTAATCGTTCGCCTGATGTATAAAATATTCATATAAGAAAATGATCAATCATTAAATGTCGCCATGTCGTCTCTGCATATAGACAATACTTCAAAACCATTTCATATTCATTTTTACGAAAGATTAAGAAAAGAAGCTAGTGAGATATTTTGGAGTACTAGGACACTTGTAAGATTGGATTATTATTGTTCTTAAAATTTTATCTAACCAGAGCAGAGTATTAAAAAATGAATCAGCCTGTATGTACACTTAAATCCGTTCGAAGTAGCTCATCTGGTTAGTTGGCTAGGTGTATTGACCTGTTCTCCCTCTGAGGTCGTACGGGGATTGCAAGTGTCTGGTGCGAGCGTTTGTTTCGGCTGTTTTGCTCGGTTTGCGATTTGCCTTCTTTAAAACGATATGGGATCGTGTGAAGAGGTGATGTCACGTTGCTGGTTTGCGGAATCCTTCCGGCAAAGTCGAACACCTCTATAGAAATTGTTATTAAAAGCATCAGCGTTTATAACATAAAAATTTACCTGCGCACATGCAGAGGTTTGTAATATGCCATTGCAATTTGTGTGTTTGTAGACATATCTACATATTTTGCTAACTTTTTTTCTTCAATTTTTGTTATGTTTTTCCTTTTTAATATTAAATAGGGTAAAGGAAGAACGCCTTATGTCATTATTATCCCTGGTTTTCCTTACTCCTTTGGCAAATGCTGTGACAAGATCTGAAGTCGCTCCGCGGGCGTTGGATTATACGGAGAGAGCAAAAATGATTGTCGTGTCTGAAGTTTGCAGCAACATTGTCTTCCATTGTCTTACATGTTATATATATATATATATATATATTTGCTTGTCTTTTTCTTATTCATTTACTGCAACTTCAGACGTGACAATCATTTTCATCTCTCGGTATCTTGTTGCATGTCAATATAAAAATATATCTTATTTATGCACGTCATATAAATTATAATTGTTAGCCTGCATCTACATATGCGAAATGAATAGTGAAACATATACATTTTACCATCTAGCAGCCCACTTTCGTCATCTATGACATAATATACTGTCGTATGTCAAAATGGCAAAATCATACCAGCTACACAAGCTAAGTACCAACTATGGAAAACAAAATATTTTAGATAGGGGTTATGTGGTTACATTTACTAGATGTAACTAAGCAACCACAGTAACAAACAATTTAAATGGCCGAAATACAAAACAGAAAATTAAATTTGGAAAATGCTAAAACAGAATAAACATAGCAATACGCACCAGCTTTATTTACAATTACAATTGTACATTGTGCATACATCACAATTGTATAATAGTGTTAGTAACATCTAGTTCTAATATTTATAGTTGAAAACGTCCGTGCTTACATTAGTTGTCAAACAAATACTGCACCATTTGTTATTTGACACGGTACAAGATTATAGCACGTTTTGATCGCTTAGGTGTTGATGTTTTGATTTGATTTGCTAATTTTCATTTTTAATAGTGTTCATGTTTTTGACATTATAATGACTTACTAGCTGCATCGATTTATAACCTGCATCAATTAATGATAACATAAATATTGGCAATTTAATAGTGGTTTAGAGTGTGAAATTACTATTAATGGTGAAAGTTGGCTTCTAGTTTGAGAAGATTATTATATGCGAATAACAATTTACATATTTAATTCATTAAGTGCAATAAACAATAATAGCTCTAATAAAGTGAAAAAGGCCAAGCAGACCTTGATGAAATGAGTAATTTATGCTCATAGAGAGACTCTTGGTATAACAAAACGCATTTGTTCCCATGCTACCCTCACGTATATCTTTAATGCTTGATCCATTATTCCTGCACTTCTTTCTTAGTGTAGTAATTAACGAGCAAGTTCCGTGTTGAAGGTAAGAAAGTTAAATAAAACACACGCGAAAGTAATTGGCTCATATGTACCTACAAGTGCCTGTTTACAATACTCCATTCGAACTGTGTAAATACACATGTTATGGTGGTACATTAGGCACTGATCAAATATAAACTATACGCAAGATGCGACATTTATAGAGTGCGGCGTTTATTTCATTCGGCGTCTATTAGAATGCGGCGGTTATTGGAATAGCGGCGCCAATTAGGATAAATACGGTAAAAATAGGTGCACTACAACTATTCTTCTTATTGCATGAAATTGAGGCACTTTCCACTGCATCTCAAGCTCTATAAAAATAACACAGATAATTATTGCTCAAATACGGCTAATTTTTTGAATTGCCGTTTGTATTTTGAAGGAAAGACATTTTATAAAGTTCCCATATGGTTAGCGATCTCACTGATGTTAAAACATCATTGCTATCTTCCAAGCTGCTTATATTAACTGCTGCTTTAATGAACATTACCATTTCTCACAATTCAAATATTCGCATCCTATATGCAAATTAAAAACATCTGCTAAGTTTTTCGCTTGTCGTTAAAGTAATCACATCTGAGCACGCATAACCGCGCCATCACTTAACAGTGCGTAATTTTTCTGTAGTCTCAGATTACGGTAAAAGTACAGTTTCTTATTTTCATTTTGTAGCTGCTATGCGATGCAGGAGAACGAAAAAGGCATTCCAACTAGGAAAATCAACAACGATTCTTATTAAATTAAACAAAGGAAAAGTAAACTCTACAATTATACAAAATAAATTGAAATTCCAGCAGTGTCTGATAGTATTTTTTTTTCCGCCACTCCAATGGTCAGGTGACATACGCTAAAATAAATCTTTGAATTTATGATATGATGAATCGATCCCTCACAATATCTTAATAATAAAAGAAAATCGCATATAATAAAGATCTAGATAGTTCCCAAAACAGAAATTAAATATCTACTAAATATGCCTCCATAGCAACAGGGGTATCAAGAGAGAACTGCAGAATATAAACGTACCGCAGAATTTCCCCCCGTTGCGTTGTGTCGATAACAGAGCACGGGCGAGGTGCTACATGCAAAGCAGGGACTTTCATTAAAATACGAATTGCGTCGATACAGCGGAGAAAATTCTGGAGTTGTGATTATTCCCTAAAGCCTAACAGGACGATATTTAATTCTGACAGGAAAGATTAACACCTCGATTAACGTTAACTGTTTTGTAATACAATTTCGCCGACAAGAATCATTTCTCTTGCGAAGTAATTTGAAATTCCAATAAGATCTAAACGTGGATCCGAGAATTAATATAAATAAAACATTGCTATCGAGAAAATAGGGTATTTATTCAAATCTATTGCATTATGCATTCGATGGCATAATGTCAGTATTTTACATAATGTTGTTTTTTTCGAGTCTTTACGCTTACATTTCGTTAATATTCAGAAAATTTCTGGATACTGACTAAAATCATTCATAAAAATGGAAGCCATATTTCTTTCCCTTTGAATATTCCAGGTTTATGTTTTATTGAAGAAATACATATTTACATATGTATATGGATGGTAATGTAAAAATACTTTGTCATTGTTATATAATTGCGGAGTTTAACAAGACATCAATGAAATGGAAGAGTATTTTGATGAAATTTTATATGTATTATTCTATAAAAAAATAACTTTGGTTAATATTTAAAGGTAAGTTTAGGACGCGATATCATACAAGGTTGTATTGCAAATTACGCAAGCCTTTAAATAATATGTTACCCAATCCTTGGTGTAATTTAAGAACGAAGATCGCTTGTACCATAGAAGTTGTCCCGCTTAGATCAAAAAACTGGGGTGTTTTTAGAGATTTTATTGAAATAGTGTTATATATTCAGAGTGTTTCGGTTTTTTTTTCGCACACCGCCTGTATGTATAATCTACACAATGGGATATCACCTACGATGTAATCGGGTTAACACTTCCTGTTGCTAACACACCCTTGATCCACAATTTCTTAATCGATGTTGCTACTTTGTTAAAGGTCATCGGAAAAAGCTAATGAAAGTGAATGCGATGCAATCGATATGCTTTAAATAGGATTTCCGACTTCCCGTATCTAAAGAGGCCGCTAGCATGCAACGTCAGACGACAAAGTGTGCGTTTTCGTAAAAGTATCAATGTGGGCTGCAAAGCAAAAAGGATATTGAGATGTGAGTAAGCAATGATAAACGATAAATTAGGATAAAATAGGTTAGTAGGTAGATAGGTGCGGTGGCGTAGGACGCGTTTATATAAGAACAAAATAATTTACAACCTTAACCAATACATGCAAATACCTTTGAAGAAAACTAGCAATTTTTATAACGAGAAACATTAACAACGATGTAAACGTAAGTATATATTTGCGAATTAACAAAGCACGTAAGGCATACATTGTGTCTGTTCATATTCACAAGAATTAATCGGCTACAGGTGCGTATAAATATGGTAACAACAAAATAAAGAAAAAGTGGGTGAAAATTCCAAAGCAAAATATGGTAACATAACACACCTGTACAAATTAGCAAGAGCGCAAAGGGTGTTAAATAAGTGAACTATACTACAAATTGCATCGGTGTATTAGACCTCTCAATGAATTTCTGTTCCAGGAGTTGAATTGTTTCACGCCCTATTTGGCAGGTGGCACGATCGTGCTGGAGCTACAGTCATCCAAATCCATGCCATCCAAATGAAGCCATAGAAAATTCAATATCACCTGAGGATAACGTTCACCATTGACAGTCACTACGTTTCTAGTCCCATTTGCAAAAAAAATGTTCGTAGTCGCTTCACCAGCATAAAATCCACCCCAAATTGTCACTCCTTCTGTATAAATTTGCTCCTCTTGGCTGATCCAAAGATTCAATACTCCCCAAAAGTGACAGTTCGGCTTATTAACATACTCACCAAGGTGGAAATGCGCCTTATCATTAAAGATAATTTTCTTATCGAAACCGTCGTCAACTTGTTGATTCTCCAGCACCCAATCGATAAATGCCCTGGGTTTCAAAAGATTTGCTGAAACTTGAATACGTTGAACCTGCCTGTTTAAGTTTTTCAAGTAGTTTCCTCAAAATTGTCGTATTTGGTACAAAATGAATGTTGATATTTTTCTCTCGCTCCATACTGGCTCCACACTGAAGGAAGTAATTTCAACAGGCAAGTAAGACTCACTAAATTTAAGTCATTTTCATTCTCGTGTATAAGCAAGAAAATATTGTTTTCAGATGAATACTTTAATTTTTTGAAAATTCAATACTGTTTATTTTTATATCAAGATGAATTTCTTTTGTGATAGGAAAGCAAGTTATTGTAAGAAGTAACTTTGATATTCTGTGTAAGTACTTCGTTTTCTTCTATTTACCAGCATGATCTATTCAAGGAATTTGTCTTATTAGTTCAAGAATTTTCATATCTTGTAAACAGGCGTCTCTTTCTTGAACTTATAATTTCGCATTTTCCATATTAATGATTTTCTTATGTCAAACTAGATACTTACTTGGAATAAACTTCGTACTTATTTGGGGTACCTAAATCATATATGTACTTACTTGTGGGAGGGATTATATAGATGTGTTTGGGTGCAGATACACCCAAGAGTAAAATTCTCTCAAACAATATTCTTAGCACTGAGCACTAGAAAATACAATTTTGAAGAGTTTTGCTCACAAGTTTTGCTGCACCTTAACATAAAGATTACAGCAAGTAATTAATTAATATTCTATTCAATAAAAACACCAACTATATAGTATGTAAATATGTAATTTTATATTTACTATTTATTTAACACAACTCCTAACAGGCTGAAATCAATATATAATAAACTAAGCTAAATAAACTAGACTAAAAGATTTTCTAAATTATAGTTTATACTGTGGTAATGTTATAACAATTTTACTGGAAAGTAGGTACATAGTTACTTGTGGGATAAATACTGCAAATATTGCCAAAAGATACTAACAATGGTTTATTTTCTAACTTAACCTAACTTAATGTATCAGCATCTTCAATATTTTTTCGTAAGTTGGACCCATGCAAAATGGCCTCTCTGTCGCACCTTTACTTAAAATTCCTCGCACATATTTTACTGAAAATCGTACATATGCATTAACGTCTTACCATAATACATAAACAGCCACAAAATTAAAGTAGGAACTATTATTATTTATGTATTATTTTTACTTACGATCCCATATTTTATATTTATTATATTGCCCCACAGTCACACGGTAAATAAACCTTACTTATTGTAATATACTAGCCCAGTGGTACTTGAAATTTGTTTAACCATGAAGCCCCGGATAGTTCAAGAAACATGTAGGTAGTTGAGCTCAAACACATTGTTGTCATATAGGTATGTGCATTGAATATAGTTATCCACTACCTTAATATTTTTAAGCAACAATAATTCTGTTGACATAAAGCCCCAACATAACAAACAGCAAGGGACCAAAGACACAATCTTGCGGTGTACCTTTTATCTGCTTTAACTATTACGAAATTGGATTTGCTTGTCCATACACATACAGAGACTCCTAGATCAAGGATCTGCCACGTTATACTGGGTCGTCCACCGTAGTCAATTCATACGAAACCAGACAAAACGAATCAGCTGTACGCGATTCTAT
The DNA here is from genome assembly GCA_031763485.1 of Osmoderma eremita. Lineage (NCBI taxonomy): Eukaryota > Metazoa > Arthropoda > Insecta > Coleoptera > Scarabaeidae > Osmoderma > Osmoderma eremita. The sequence continues at coordinate 18,594 of JARFOC010043797.1, read as the reverse complement.
CTGTGGCGGCAGTCAGGTTGCCATGGGAGCCACCGTACCGGCGAGTGGGGGTACAGTTCAAACCAGCCGCGGTAACTTCGCCGTCAGTTTCTTCATGAAGTCGTTGACGTGGCGAGCTCAATCGGCCACTCTTGAACGCGCTCACACGCGTTGTACGGTACCGATAGCGAAGTTTATTTTAGTTTTATTTTTCTTTGTTTCACATCACGCATGACGACGTTTTATTATCCTGACTCTATTTATCTTTTCTGTTTAAAATGAAGTGAAGCAAGGAAGGTTTAGTGATTTTTGATTTGATTGTAGTGTGTATCAAGTTCTAAAACATTCATGTCGTGTAAAGGACATTGGAAGGTAAGGGATTAATATTTAAAAAACAACACGAATAAGACTTTTAAAATATAAAACACGTAATAGGTTATTCATAACCTATGTGCAGAGAAACATTGGAACGGAGAAACTAATTTCAGTCTTCGGAAGTTCATATCACATATTAATGATGAGTTATGTTTTAATTTCCGTCATGTTTGTATAAGTACTTGGGACAGGAATCTTCCCAACATGTGGTATCGATTTTGTCAACCTCCCGCTTTTCATTGTTCCTTTAACCTTTTTACTTTATTGCTTTTTTGATTTAATTTATTCCAGACAACCATTACTTACTATATCGTCACCTACACATATAGCAGTGGCTGCTCGTCCGGGTTGACAAGATAGTCCACCCAAATATAATTAAAGAAAATGAAAATTTTGACACATTTAAATTCAATTTATTTTTTATAACGATAACAATAGTAAATGTTCAGTGTTTGTGCCTACTGCTACCCACTCATTAAAAATACTCACGAGCCGCCTCTGATACACCTTTATCTTTTACAATTAAATATGGCTCAGAATCGCACTTATTATCGATATTTTTACGTTCGATTAAGGACCTCCTGGCACATCTATGCCTCTAATCGGGAACAATCTGCAGTGTAAATAGCCTTTAAGATCTCGTTTCGGCAAAAAATTGACCGAACAGTTTTGCATCCACAAGGCGATATGTTGAGGTGTATAATATACACATTTCTTTGTTTTGATATTGAAGCATTAATTACATAAAGTGGACGTTTCCCATATTCATTCGTTAAAACTGAAATTACTAATAATAAATTGTAAACTCACGTCTTTATCTCCCGTAGTATGGGTTTGCTGAATAAAAAATATGGTTTTTTTTGAAAAAATATTGTACTGCCGGAGGGACAGTTAAGAAAAAAAGAAATGAGATTAAAGGCAATTGTATTGTATGTAACACTTCTGATTTCTATTTGATTATACAGAGAGAGCAACAAATCCAGAAAACCACTTGACTGAAAATGTCGCCAACTTAAATTTTTTCGGTTGGTCACACTGCATGTGTTAGTGACATTGATTTCAAGTTCTATTTTCTTTATAGGTACTAAGGTGACAATTTATGAAATAAATTAAAACTATCTATATTTATTGCAAAAATAAGTAAAAACGAGGATCATAGATAATAATCTGTAAACAGTATTTACGGAACATATAAAAAATCAAAGCAATTTAAGATTAGCTTTATTTTTAAAAACATTGTTTTATAACATGCATTCAAAATGCATGTCTTGATTTAAAATGCAAAGTTGCACTGTTCGTTTCATTTTATCAAAGACCTTTATTAAAATCTCTTGTGTTATGTCTTCAATTTCTTTTTTAGTGGTTGCTTGCATCTCACCACGGTTGTGTAAACGATTCTTATAAATTCTGCTTTTCAAATAACCAAATAAATAAAAATCTAACTGTGTTAAATCTGGAGATCTGGCCATCGATGACTACTAATTAGTCTATCGTCATAAAATTCACCAATACAAGTCAAAGTTTCCCGAGCTCTATGTGCTGTAGCTCTATCTTGTTGAAAATATCCTTTATTGACCAGCTGCACGATGACGAGATTAGTCATCGTGCAGCTGGTCAATAAATTCAATAAAATCACTACGGTATCTCTCAGCATTTATGGTGTTATGAAAAAATATTGGTCCAATAATAAGTCGTCTTGATAACGCGACCCAAGCATCAACTTTTATCGTATGTAAATTGCTTTCCACAAAACTATGAGGGTTTCCTGCTGACCATAATTTTGGCTATTCACATAGCCAGATAGGTGAAACCTCGCTTCGTCAGGCATACATTTTAGGTTTAGTACATGGTCGTTATTTAAATTTACCATGAACTATTGGCAACGTTGTAATCGTGCTTCGTGATCTCTAGGATATAATTGGTGGACTACAGTCAATTTATATGGATACATGTGTAGATTTTTCTTCCGTAAGAGACACTTCACTTGTAAATGTGTAACATGGCCAAAGTTCCACATTATCGCAATATAATAAACAACTTAGAAAAAATAAACAATTTTAATTGTAAAGCGTTTTAAACAGAACAGTTAGTATATAACGAAAATCGAAAAAAAACGAAATATTAATAAACCGTAAAAATAGATGAAATCTCAAACCATGTGTAAGCTGATGTGCACGCTAATAACATTATTATTGCTAACCCGTATTGCAAACTAACAAAAACGACCTTAAAACCAAGAAATACTAAATTGATGGGCCCTCTCTGTATAGTACCTCTATCAAATTGGAACTACATAGTTACAATAACTATCAAATATGGACTTTAATTTACCCAAATTAGAGTCCAAACAGAAAAAAATGTGTGCGTCATCATCTAACCTCTACAATATTCATAAGATACAAGCAATGCCGCGAATAATTTTCTCCTGCGGTTTTTTTAAAATTAATAATTAGTATAATAGTACATTTATTTTATTTTGAATTTCTCAAATGAAAAACATTGGTGGAATGTTGCCATAATTATCTTCAGTTATGCTAGAATACTAAATTGCATACCTGTAATTATACAGTTAGTCTAGGTAGGGATTCTCTGCAATAATTTACCAACATATATTTTGATATATTTTCTGTTGTTTATTTTGTTCGAAGTGCATCCTTTATTTTTAAAGAAACTAGCTGTACTCAGTCAAGGGTTGCTGTGATTCAATAATTTATTTTCCCAGAACATAAAATAAAAGAGTTCTTCCTAGATTGCAGAAAATTCGTGAGAGACTACGTAGTATTCAATATGTAGTTTTCATGTTTTGATTCATCTGCGTGAGTTGATATGCAGATTTTATTCAATATGTTAGAAATATATATGTTTACCAGAAAATTTTTTTCTTATTGGAGCCGTCTGACATGTCTCCGGGAACACTTCAACCCTTTGGGTTTTTCTATTTATCCCCCATTTTTGTATCCATGTACTATACCACCCAGTCCCAGATCCTTGTGCCCTGTACCAATCTGTACAGGTCCTTGGTCGGTTGCCCTGTGTAGTCCTCTGGGTTTTGGTTTCCCAAAGATTGCGTCTCTGCTAGGGTCCAAAACCTTTGATAAGATGTGGTACGCGTCTCCACAGAGTCTGCAACTTAGATCCTCAATATCAACCCCAATTTTCTATAGGTATCCTTTCAGTGCACAATGCCGTGTCAGGAGACCTATTACTGCAGGAAGATGATTAGTCATTCGTCAGCCTTCTTTACTGATGGCTCCTTAATTCGTCATCCTTCTTTACTGGTGGCTCCTTAATTAAGGTTTTGCCATGACTTTGCCTGGTTGTATTTTCCCAGTATTCCTTATGTTGTTCTTGGATCCACTTTCCTATCTATCCTCGTACTGCGGTTTTAGACATTCTCAGCACTGGTTGTGAGCCAACGTATGAAGACGGTGATCCTATTTTCGCTAGTTCACCGGCCTTTTGATTGCCTACTATTCCCGAATGCCCAGGTACCCACAACAAAGTAACTTTATTGGGTTGCGCGAGCAAATTCATTTCCCGTATGCATTCCCAAACCAGTCTTGATGTCAGGATTATCAACATGTATACACATTGAAATTCTGCCGATTTGACACTAGAATCTAAGTGCGTGTTTTTAACCTACCATTTCTTTATACTGAACATAAAAATCAAACAAATGATTAGTTTCCCAAATTATTAGATTGATTGGAAACAAACCTTTACCTGGCAATAATAAAAGTAAAATATGCTAATTTCAAAACCGCAAATATTGTGCCTGATATTATGCCTCATTCATAAAAACATTTGTGTTAACAATAACTAAAATAATGAATTACTTTTCTGCACATTGTTCTACACAATGCATTCTGCAATAAATAAAATATTTATAATTTGTCTGGGAGAAAACCGTCACACATGAAGATGTTTTTATATGTACCTAATTCTTAATTTCATTAATTATGATGTTAATAAACATATTTTTAAACTAACAGGATATAGGAATATATTTGGAATATAATAAGTTACAATGTCAAAGATAAAAAAATGTTAATTAAAAATATTCATTAATTATTATTTATTTTAACTTATTTACATTTTGAGCATTATCTTTATTATTAGATAATTAGCAATTTTTTTCTTGTAAATTACCCCCACACAATGCCTGCTTTATTTCATTGTGAATTCTGGTGTATGTAAAAAAATATTTTCAGAACAATACGAAATATAAATGCTAAATAATTAGGTAAAAATGTTATATTCCTTATTCTTACAATAGATAATTAGTATTAGCAAAAATGATTAAGAATTATATTAGCATTGATTTTTCTTCAAATGGTTTACTGTTCAAGCCTGCCTAAAGTATGAAATAAAATCAGTAAACCACAAATAAAATTCTTTCGAAAAAAATCCTGGAACAGATCAATTTTTTTTTGTTAAAAATACTCATTTTTGCATAGAAGTCGGTTCCCAATCAATAGTTATGACGCCACCATCTTTTTAATGTCAACTTCCTATTTCTTTTCTTGATCTTGATAGATCATTCCATTGCCGAACCGACAATATGACAATGTTGCCACCATACGTAAGAAATTATTCGTGTAAATTTCTTTTCATTAGAAAATAGAACGTTTTTTTTTGTTTTAGAAATCTTACTAAATTACAAATTGGACAGCGAAAACTGCATATCAAACCCAAAGCTGTTTTATGAATCCCCCATAATTTTTTTCAGATAAATTTTTGAAATAGTTTACTATACAAAATGTATCATAATTTGTCAAGATCTCATCTCCTTCATTTCTTATAACGCCTTCAAATAAAAGTGTTTTGAGAAAATGTGTTTTGCGATGGGTATTCAAAGGTTATAGAACCATAAAGAACACTCAAAAAAATACCAAACAATTTTGAATTCTAATTTGCTCTCTTCTTACTTCTTTATGCAAATCACAAGTCAAATTTTGGCATCCCTTCAAGTTTTTGGTTTGATTACACTTATATTTCGTATAGGTAGACACAATGTGTTTGAAAGGCAATTAGAATACCATAATTCGTGATTTTTATATAGCTTCCTTTTCCGCTCTGTAATTTTGAACCAACAGCAAACGCAATATGTATTTTCACACTTGAATTCTTAACGTACTGAAGCACTAAAAAAATGAAAACATATATTGTGTTTTCAAAAGAGAGGAACTTCATTTCTTAGAACGAGTTGCCGTCCATATTCGAAAGTAGGTGAGATTTATAGTTTTGATTACAGCCTAGACACATTATGTAAAAAGCTTTTCTTGAACAAGCTCTCATAACTTTACTCATTACTTTACATTTGATGTACATCAAATAAAGAAAGGCGCAACACAGTTCAAATTTAATAGAAGATTTGTAATGTGCATAGAGAAGATTTTTGGAAAAAGCCTGAATTTAGGCTGCTTTGTAGGGTGTTATTCCCTCGTGGCATATACCTAAAGTCTTATCGAAACAATAGTGACTGATAAGGAAATTATGTATTTATAAATAATTCAGTGTCAAATATAATCGCTAATTACATCCGAAAAGTATATGGTGAGACGCCTCTAATGTTAAGTTTAATTTAGAACTTAGTTTATTCAGATCAGTTTGCTTAAATAGATACAGCAGTAAGAAAAGGAACTACTGTATGTGAGCTTCGATGAAAGAGTTTTTGATACTTCTTGAACCAATCCTATAGAACTTTGTCTTCGTAGCCGAAAATCGATTCGCGTTTAGCATATTAAGAACCAATAAATATGAATAAAAGGTGTCAGTGAACGGTGTTTGCTATTCCTTATGTTTGCTATTCGGGGGCATATTAACATATATAAGCCGGCTTAAAATATTCATCGACTATTAGCATAGCGACTTATGGAAATGGCAAGGCTTCAGCTTGTTGATATTCATCATGATACGTAACTGTTTATATGTGTATTAAATATACATACATAAATCTGTAATACATAAGTACAATATCGAAACCACTCCAAGCTGAAAAAAATCTGGAGAACTACCTACGCATATTTAGAAACATTGTTAGGCATATAAACTTATATACAAATTTATATACGGAGGAGAATTTTATAGCCAATTTGAACAAACGACGGTGAATACAGAGTGTGACGGAACTGTGAAATATTAACTGAAAGGAGAAAATACAGTTGGACAAATAAAAGCAAAAGGGATACACAGGATCTACAGCAATCGCAAGAAAAATGCTGAGGTGGAGACAGAATGGTGGAAGAGAAAGGGGACGGCCGAAAACAAGGTGATTGGATATCGTAGAAGAAGATCAGAAAATGAAAATGGGAATCACCATGGAAAGCAAAAATTCATCAGATGGAAAAGTGAAGGAAAACCGTACAGAAAGCTAAGAAACTCGCAAGTTTCTAATAAATATTGGAGAAAAGGGAAACGGTTGGCCCCAATTAGCGAATCGGGGAGACTGTGGGGTGCGGGAGATTTGCATCGCCTTTACGGTGGGTAATTCCAGATAAATTCACACATGGTGGGAAACATCTCAAAGCAGTTTTTTGATATTGCATAGATATGCAATCACATCTGAGGAATCACAGATGTGATTCCTCAGAAAAGGCGTTGACACCTTCACTTAAGCCAAATATCTGTTTAATTGTTGACATTAAGTTAAATAATTTTTTCTCACATACCTGCGAATTGCAATTTGGTGATCCTCATTGGAAATAATTTGGAGAATTCCTCTACATGCTTGTGACCTTGCTCTCTTAAGAATAACGCTATTTAACTACTTAGTTTGTAGACGTGCTTCAATACTTTACGTCACAACAATTATCTAGATGAATAATAAAACAATAGTAATATATATTGGGCGTGCATATTTTCACCAGGACCATACAGTGTGTCCTTTTTCTGGAGATGCCTTCATCACAAGTGCTTGTAAAGTGTTGTAGCTTCCAGATATGGATTGCACTCCATCGGTGCAAACTCCAATATAATCCTCCCATTGTTTATAACACCCTCATTTGCAATTCTGGACAACTCAGCAGTTGCTCTTCTTTCTATAGACTTGCAAAATAGGAAATCTTCAACCATTGCAGCTCCTTGACAGCATCTTATGCAACAAATCAATTCATTCATCAAATTCTGTTAAAAACAATTTCCAAATTAACTAAGATTGAAGATGTTGCTTCAATCGTATGTCGTTACTTATTCGAGAAATTGTATCGGTCGACAAATGAATGTTCATAAGTGGTTTGACAGAGCCATAGTCCGTAGCATCTGGTACAATAATTTGCTCTGTAACACCACATGGCCTTTGGCATCTGGCTATTTCATATGCCACTTTATACATACATTGCTAATATAGCTGTATTATTTGGTGTGAGTATATAATAGTCACGTAATGGACACCCATCAGTATCTACTGTAAACATTTCAGCCAATCACGTAATAATGCCCCGCGAAATGTTTGAGAGACGCTGATATAATATAATTCTAAATTAAACTAAATAAAACTGATTATTTAAGCCAGTTATATAAAAATAATAAACATCAAATGGCTGACGGCAGTTGCGACTTTTTGCGGCTATCTATGAATATGCGTGTTGACAAAATATTAATCTAAGAGACCTTAAAAGGTCACTAATATCCTTTCGGTAATAAACATTTGAAAAGAAATAGTGTAGACTGAAGACATAATGATAATTGTAATTGCAAAATGTATGGCGTTGGGTCGAAAATGAATCAGTTCAACCTGATCCTTATAATAAGCAAAAGGTTACCTATTACGTTTGAAATATAAATTTAATCTATATTTAATTCAATTTATGTCTAATTTAAAACATTTCGTGCATTTATCGCATATTGCTGTTCAAAATTTTTACAAAATGATAAAGAAAAAAATATGTTTTAATAGATATTGACATTTAGTTATTTCAAGATAACACCAAGTATTAAATAATATATATAAATATCCAACATTTCATCATAACAAGCAACGGTTAGTTTGTATTGTTTCTAGATTTATGGTTTATTTTTGCGAACGAAAACTGTCCATTTACTATTCAAACTTAAGCGGATTTTATGACCCATTCTGACGGTTCTTGGAGCAACGACCTTGCGCGAATTAACAAAATCGTGTCGCACCGTTAATTGCGGATGCGAAAGCAAAAGCATGTTACTAATGTGTGCGCTTTCGATGGATTTCAAAAGATTACATATAAGGAGTTAGTTTGAAAAATCCCGACAAACTCATAGGGGTGATAGAGGATATTAAAATGATTGATTTGTCGTCGCGGGGTCTGCTTTGGACGAACTGCGTATAAACTGAGAGAGTGAAACATCCAGACGTGGACTGCTCAAATTTATTAGTAGTCATCCATACCGAGTTCTTCGATTGTACAACGACTAAACGTTGCTCAGAAATTTACTGTGGATGAGTATTGAATCTAGTGTACCAAGATTTATTCAGAAATGTTTGGTTTTCCGACGAAAATCACAATTTGTTTTAACGGTTGTATAAATTAGATAAACAATTCTGTTCCTTGGATTTGAACAGCCAGATGTTATTGTAGAGGCAGCGCTAAACAGAATGGCGCAACGAGCAATACAGTCAGATAGTCACTAGCCCTACTCCGTGCGCGTTTTAAAAACACGGGGTAATTTCTCATTTTGGAGACTTCGATTGCCATTCCGATACACCTGATCTGACGCCACCTTATGCATAAGAGAAAGAAACAAAAAATACAAACTTAATGGGCGGTAGAAGAAATCGGTATAAGTTTTATTGCTATTCCTAATCTTATGGGTCAATGGAGCTCTAAGTAATGTATTTGTTCTCGCTTGTGGTACAAAGAATATATCCGTATCATGTACAAGTATCATGAATTGGGACCATAAAACCAACACCAGCCAATATATTCGGAGCATGAATATCGTTGTTAACCAGCTTCAAAAAGAACCTAGCATTCGCTAATTCACGCCGCGTGGTAAGACTTTGAAAGTTATGGTCATCAAACAATTCTTGATAATCACCTCCGCGATTGGGATAAGAACCCGTCTCCATAAAAGTCAGAAACTTTAAGAATCTCTTTTGCACCTTTTCCCCAAGCAATATTTGATAAGTGTAGTAGGGATACCAAATTAACAAATAATAATCTATTCGCAATAACAGTAGCAACCACTCCTATATATATAAGATGGATAATTTGCAAAATCGTTATAAAGCTTGCTTAGGCGGCAATTGTTAACATTTTGAGGATAAAGATGAAACTGCTTGGAAAGAGCAATTCATAGATTAAAGACTACAAATTGACAAGTTGTGTTTACCTACATACTTACGTGTTACTATCAAATGAATTTCCTCACTCAATTAGCTTAACTGCTTTAAGAGCCTGCTAATAGCATGGTTATGTTGCACTCCTAGCTTGTTCTACCACAAGATATCTCATTGGTATTCCATTGCTTATTTTATTACAGGCAATGTGTTTATGTTTGTTTGTGATAACGAACATTTTTAACCTAGCTATTGATTTTGGTGCCAGAAGCCATTAATAATTGTAATTGTAATGCAATTTATAAAATCCATCGAAGTTGTAATTGCAAATTCCCTAAGTAACTAAGAGATATAATTATCTTTGTCTTCTAAATTTTTCTGTGTAGGTAAATGGCGGTGTATATAATATAGTGCCTAGATAAAATTCGTCAACGGTACACCTTCAAAACCATTGTTTTACTGCGAGTTGACGATTGATTAATATCCCTTTGTTCACCGCGATAACAATTTATTACATTGGCGGAATGATTGTCGTGGCGATAATTTATAACCTGGATACAAATTCGATTTGCCGCAACAGTTTATACAAATTCTATAATTTCTTAGCATAACAGGAAGTTTTGATTTACAGAAATCCAGAACATGCGGGTTTGATTTGGCTTAGAATTTCCATTTATTTTTATTAGTTCAGGAGGCGTCGCGATGGGAAACATCTGACATTTACACATATAAATATTTATTAATAAATTATGCGGGGAATTATTAAGGTTAAAGCAATATCAAAAAAAATCCTATATTATTATCGCTACATATTCTGTAAATCAGTTATAATTATTCAAATACTAAATGTGGGCGGGGATACAACTAACATTTTTATTATAACAAATCCAAGTTACCAAATTCTCACATAGAAGGATGTGAATTGAAAATGTCTTAAATGAGGTTTTTCCTTAAAAGTGTGACATCCAAATAAAACTATTTTTCTCTTAATAAATGGGTTTGCGGGGAATGTACATATATTCTTTTAATAATTCTTTCTTGTGCACCTAATTTAATTAAGAATATACATGAATGATCTCAAAGATAACTGAAATTGTTTCATGTTTAGAGGGTTTTATATATGTCTTATGAAACCTTCAGGATTAAAAGTTCTTAAACTTGATATTTTGCCATACAAACATTTTTGGATAGTCATTAGCAACCAGGTTTTGGTGTAGTAAACTTACACAACTATAAGTTTCACTTGTATCAGATCTAATCTAAATTTAAACAAAGGGATCGTACAAGTTATTTATTGCAATTACAATATTTGTGTTAAAGATTTCAATAGTCATTTAGTAGCGAACTTGTAACTTTCTATTGGATTCGTATTTGTTGATATATCTAAAATAGAAATTACAGGTGGCTAATTTTCTCGATAATGTACACATTTTGAAATAATCCAGTAAAGATAGCTTAGAAGATAATAAACAACTTTACCTTCATGGAAGTTAAATAGGGAATGAAAGAAGATAGATAGTAGAAAAAATAATTATTATAAATTTAAAATAGTTAGTGGTAAAGTTTTAATGTGCTATTAAAATCAATATTAGTTTTATTAATTTAAATTTAAATTTTAAATGACGTCTTACCATCGGCTTCCCCCAACAGTAACCTACATAGTTCATAATTAAATTTACTTTTATGACTATCTGATATATATGCTTGATATATATTTTTTTAATTTAATGACATTCTATACATGGATGTCTGCACAAAAAAAATCTGTATAATTTTACGACTTATTAGATAGGTTGTTGTGACCCTGACGAATAAATGCTAACTGTGCAATGAGAATTATAATTGAATAAACTGTCTTTTACAGGGCATTATATGCGACAATCTGTTCCATTATTTTAAATAGGTTTTCGGTCAAGTTTGTATGTCAGGTGTAGGTATACAATTATAACGCAATATATAGAGTGTCGAATGTGACTCCTGATTAACGTCACACACTGCACATGTGATTTTTCTATTTAATATTAAGTATTAATCTTATTAATGTTAAGTACTAGCTGTCCCCGGCCACGCCTTACTGTGGCCCAGTCTGGTTAAATTAAAACGAAAAAGCATGTTTTAACCTGTCACCCCCCATTAGCATTGCATTAATAGAAAAGTCAGTACATTTGTCAAATTCTCGATGGAACTTTCAATGATTAAAATCCATTTTAATTAATAATTTTTCGTTTGCTATATTCTTTCTGTGAAAAAGTTATATCCGTTCCAATGTGTTTTATGCTAATAGTTCATTCAGTCTGAATGTACCTATTCGTTTTTTTTTTTTGATATGTGCCTAACAATTCATCAGTTTTCTCCAAAATCAGGCTCAGAGGGCAGAGTTATATATCCAAGCAACCATCATATTTTAGCTTCTGTATTTTATAAGGCGTTGGAATTGAAGTATTTTGATTGCGACTAAGATCTAGAATATTTTATCAATTAAGTAATGTTACCTGAATTATGTGCCATTGACTGATCATAAGGTTAATCATCATATATCTGTATTTCACAATTAAAAACAATATTCGACCGAACTATTACTGGGTTGTTGCTGGAAGTTTAGTTTTGTTAGTAATAAATACGTTATTCTACGTTGTACTTCAATTCAAATGATTTTTTTAATGATTTATCCCCATAATTCATTTTATTAAAAATTGTACTTAATGAAATATAATAAACTCTATATATATTTCTGTTTCCTTCAAATATCCCAAGCCTATTCAATTCGTTATTTCTTTATTATAATGTTTGCAACTAGGTACCACTACACGCTCAATAGCAAATACTGAAATGCAATCAAGTGCAAAACACTAAATGCTTCTATACCCAAAGGATCCTTGCAAATAATCCTTATAATGATATAATGAAGAATATTGTGTTATAAAAACCTAACCTATTTCGGAAACATATTCGTCATTATAACGAAAACTAAACTTTCATTTTATGTTTTTGCTGTCTATTGCAATCTGATTTTTACTTTAAGGTGGAGCAAATAAATAATAATGCATAAGATGGCGTAGATAGAAAATTCGGCTCAAAATCACGCATTTTTTTGTAATTCATTTGTTCCGTGAATAAAGTATAAATAATGCATGTCGAATATCGTTTATAATTCTGAAAATACAGGGGGAATATTTAAACATATGATCAACCATTGACAGATACTTCAAGGCAGTATTTAATTGATAGAAGGTCCTAAAAGATCGACAGTTTTTATAACTCTAAAAATACAGCACACCGACTGTAACCCCATTTAAAATGCAGGGGATAAAATCCAATTGTTTGGATATACGTATGTAGAACCTGAAAATGCGGTGTGAGCAGAGAACTTGTCAGTAAAGGCAACAGTAAAACTTCACAAACAATTATTTGACTCTTTAGTAGCCAGCTAGTTAGGAAAATTTTCAGAGTATTATTGACTGGTGTTGTAAAAAATATATATGTGCAATATTTATATAATGCTTCTGCGAAAATATTTTTTGATAAATAATATTAAATAGTGCTAAATACCTTTAAGAAAATATAATAGAAAAAATATCATGCTTGTCACCGTATCAACGCAGGAAATTTAACAAAGCTTTTTATAATACAAGTATTTGCGTTTTTAGGCACAAACATCTAATGTAAATACAACCAAAATGGAAGTAAACCCGATCTAATTAAACCATTCCTCAATTTTAATACGTATGCAAATAAAATCCTTTAAAAAATTCCGCAAACTCAACTTGACGCCGCAACACTCTCTCCAACGAACTAGAAGGCGATACCTTGACACATGTCAAACTATTACGGTAATTCAATCGGTACAGCGACGTGTGCCGGTGTGGTTTCCAACTGAAGAACTTTGCGACAACTCGAACAATTATTGAACCTGTGCGGTTGCGTGTTTGGTCCGTGTAGCATGTGTATGAGTGATTCTGTAATGTTGTGCTTCGTACAAGGATTCGAAGGCAGAGATAAGGATGCCAAGGATAGCTGCGGCGGGAGTAAAGAACATAAGCTGCAGATCGTCAAGAATAAGCTGTTGCGTAAAAGTAGGTGAGTGTCTCTATAGCTTGAGGTGGTTATAGTTCGGTAACGGACGCAGTCGCTTATGCAAATGTATTACGTAGCAATAAGTATGTATAATGCAATAGTGGAACAGCACTAGTGTGTTTTATGTATATAATTACATATATTTATGTGTGTATATGAGAGAGTAAGGTAAAGTTCGTGTTACTTTCATAAATTATTTTCATATAGAACCGTTTTAATTAAGATAAAATCGTTACAATATTACAATAACATATCTCGAGTTAAAATGACGCAAACGGATACGCACTTTTTCATTGACTCACCTGGTTCCAAACCCTGCTAAGTTCATATTTTATTTGAAATAAAATGCGTTAATAATCAGTTTGCAGAAACCTTTGATAATAACGTTTTCGATCTCAAAACATTTCAATAGTTATATAATACAATTACAAGTTAAAAAGTAGTTTTTGCATTGCTATCGATGTATTACCATCGCCTGTAGTCCAGACGCAAAGAAAGAAACAGAATTCTACACCATATGACCCATTATTCACAGATTCTGTCTCTTTCTTTGAGTCATGGGACCATTTGTTATTAGAGATGAGAGTAGGTTTAAATTTGGCAAAGTTGTTAAATTTTGTGTTTGTTATGAACCCGTAGAAAAAATGGAGTTGTGGCAAATAATATTCTGAATTTAAAAAAAACTAATTTTCTTCTTTTACTTCTAGCATTTTTATTTTGCTTTGCAGAAGAAAAAAACTAAAACCACAATCTCTACGATACTTTTGATGCTTGGCCATTTTTGTATGATGTTTAGGATCTTTCTGGGTGTCGCCAACATTCTTATCTCTTATAGACGGGGCCATATTCGATTTTGATACCCCTAGAAATAATCTAGTATCAAGCCTGTATAACATGTTGATTAAGTTTGTAGACATAATTGACAAAGGAAAAATCCATGAAAGTGCGTGTTCAAGTCGATTTTCACTGTGTGGTTTTTGAGTTTTGAGGTAAACGTGGGATACCCCAAGATTCCGTATAGCGACCCCCTTGCTTCTCTTGTAAATTGCATTTCTCACTGATGTCTCTCTTTTCGACATATTGATGCGTGCAAATATTTTCAGAGAGATGCTGATGGTAGATACATATTTATTTGTAATTCTAGAAAACTAAAATTTCCAGACCTCGATATCGGCAAGTGTAAACGTACGTCAAATGCGGCTAGTTTAAAACACTTAACCAGAGATTATATTGATAGATGATGCGTTTTGTAAGAAATGCCCAAACTGGTCATTCCTTGCAAATTCGTATAAGCAAAATAATACACTCGATCTCATGTTGATAGTTTCAAGGTGAACATAAATACAGTCAAATGTATACATCGCTTTATGTTAATATTTTAATTATGATAATCAAATCTGTCAAAGTGTAGAAGAAATTTAAATTCGCTATACGAAGATGTGTTAAAATAATACAGTATGAAATACTTTAGTTATCTGATGTGTTTATTGGGTGGAAACAGCAAACAGGTTTTGGTTCTAGTTTTTCAGATAAGCTAATTATTTAATAGTAAATAAAATCTATATTGACGTCTCTCTTACTAACTTTGTAGTCAATATTTACTCAACATATTTCTTTAAATTAATTAGGAATATATATTTGCCCATGATTCATTAGACATGGAGAATAGTACCCAAAATATTAAGGAATAAAGGAAAGTTCGTAGCATATTTCTTTTTCTGTTTTGATCATACATTTGAAGACACATCTCAGGTAGTAGTTGTTGGCGATTTTATGGCGCACGCAGTTAAGAACTTCTCCGAAGTTCTTAGGATCTCAAGTCTCCGTATCAAGAATTATCAAGGAGAAACTGAACCAGTACACGTATCTAAGGTATAAGTAAATAAACGATTATTGCACAATTTCTGTCAAAGTTATCAATTATACTTTAAGGTCATATAAGAATAACTGGGAACATATACTGTATACCGTTTTTTTAGTAACTGCTTTTATGAAACATTAACACAGGCGTGTTCTACTTTCATTTTAATAATACTGTACTGTTAATAACGGCCCAGATTATTTTTCAATTAATTTATTTATTTACAATGAATAAATTAATTAGTTCTACAACATGGCCAAGGGGCCGTGGTAGAAAGGACGGGTTATCGATCCTGGCGGATATCATCTTACCATCAAGTAATCATCTTCAATACTGACCCAACTAACACGACAAAGAAACAATAGACGCAATAAATGCATTGTAATGTTTATTGACAAGGAGGCGCATCAAATTTCTCTATATGTATAATTGGAGTCTATCCGTTTATCACAGCTTCCTAACAATTACTGCGTCACTCCTCTTCCACTAAAATAACTAATATCAGGAAACAAAGCATGAAACTTTCTGAACCATCAACAACTTTCCATTTCCTGATTTAGTTGTAATATTTCAAGCAAACAGCCTCCATAACGCACACACAGGAACGGAAATTTACTCCTCCAAGTATAATACGCTCATAAGGAAGTTTCCCAAACTACCGCTTAAAACATCAAATACCAGTTCTAGTTTATATGGAAACCGTAAAGTATTGATTTATTGTTCTATGACTAACAATGACTCGGTAGTATTCACTCGAAAACTTCCAGCAAGCCATTCCAGTCTCTGTCGGTTCCGGTTCTCCCTAATAATGAAATTTCCATTGATGGTGTGCGAAACGTATTACTGGGAAAGTTAATTTTGCGAAGTTATTCAATTAAATTTTTCTTTTCAATAATTTCTTTTTCCAAAAATAGTATAATAGTATCAGGGATTTATAAACCGCAGAGCTTATTAAATTACTAGAATCAAAATAGAAAATGCCATGATAGATTAATTCTCACTGATTAACAAAATAATACCAAAGATTTGAGATCTAATTGTAATTAGCACTTTCTAAAGCATATAAAGTAAGAGATGTTATTAGAGTAGGATTTTTTATCATTGTAAGCCCATACTATGTCCAACTGAATACTGCATAAATTAGCAAACTTACCAAAATCATTTTTCCGTGTTTTCTTTATTAAATTCCGGGATTTACACGATTTACTTGAGCCTACGTAATATATTGATTTTCCCAAACATTTATAATTTACATGCACATACATACATCGAAATACTTGTATATCTATTTGTCAATTGGAAACGTTTACTTTTCAGAGGCACACCGGTTGGGAAAATTTAATATGTAAACTTTAAATATTTAAATTACATTTGGAGAAAAATACATGTTAAAGAGAAAAAATAGATCATCAAAGATTTATCGAAATAAACAGGATGTTCCGCGTAAATAAAAAGAAATTTCCAGGATTTATTTATTTTCTTTAACCAATGCTAGTGATCATAATAAAACCGTATCTCTCATATTAACTTTGTGAAAGAGTTGCAAGAACTGTGGTCTGGTATTACTAATACACAGTATCGGGAAATCCTTACACCACAAATTTATTTTATAAAATTCCGAACATATATTCCGAGAGCATGTCGACTCTCATTGTCAGCCAGGATTTGATTGACAAAGAGAGCTGACTTGCTCTGGTAACATGTGTTCCGAATTTTATTTAATCAATTTATTGTGAGTGGATTTCCCGATACTGTTTATTAGAAATACCAGCCCACAGTTCTTGCAATTCTTTCATAAAGTTAATATGAGAAATATGGATTTATTATTATACGATATTTATGGATAATTGGTATTATTTCTGTAGTACAATAGTGCAAACATCTCTGTTGTTTTTATGACTTAGTTTTTTTATGCAACAATTTTGATCGTCTAGCAAAACTAATTTTCTTTTCTTCCAATTTCGGGAATTATGATATAATTCAAATTAAGTTTATTTAAACACACTGTTCGGATTACTCCTCCCGCACAAAGTATTTATTAATTCGGAACGACACGTGTTTCGAGAATACGTGATATTCCCATTATCATGTCGAATAACCGAATTCGGTTATTCCCGAAACACGTGTCGTCCCGAATTAATCAAGACTTTGTGAGGGTGGAGTAATCCGAACAGTGTGTTTATTGTGCTGCCCCACAGTCCTGGCAATATTTACTAAATTTATTTAGTTTGGATTTTAATTTATACATTAACAGATTAATTTTGCTAAATCTCGATTACTTTCCACCCTTATTCCTTAACATCCATTAACATCCACATTCTGCATTAGTTATAGAGGATCCAATCGAAATTGCCATAATGATTTAATTTTCCGCCCGGAACCTACGGCAATAAACCGGGAAGTACCGTTGGAGGGAGATAAAATCATCGTCGCGACGTCTTTATTGATTATCAGTTCGCTCTGACGCATCTTGTATAGTGGGTGGTTTTCGGGCAAAACTTCACTTGTGTTATAAGTTTTCCTAAGTTATAGCGTCTAGATCTAGATGAATGTCTCCTATACGTAAAGAGACGCGTTTCTAATTTATTTCTCTGCAGCAATAACACTATAAGTGAGGGTTTTATAGGTATAGGAACGTTTTAGATGATTATATTCAAGATAACATTCGGGTTAATGTTGGAAATCCAGTAAAGAAACGTATGGATTAAATCTAAACATGCATACGAAATACATGCAGATAGTTCATATTTACTTAAATGCTAGCACGATGTAAAATTAATGAACACGAATGACAAATGGCGCGATGACAAATGACAAACAGGGTGTAGCCAATCCACGAAAGTAAATATGAACTAGTTTATAACTAATCTAGGGATCTTTTTGATACAGTTAAGATTGATTACTGTGTATGGTTACCCCATAGTAATTCTATGAAGGTCGGTAATATTCGGAAATAAAGGCGAGGATGTCTTATGCTTAGTATACACGACGACACCGACACTCGACACAAATGTATACACTAGTGTCGAATGCGTCCACACGGTAAGCA
>JARFOC010043787.1:0-22736 GCA_031763485.1 Osmoderma eremita | reverse complement strand
TTTATGTCCGCCATTTTTGCAATCAACAATTTTTTTTACAAATCGTGGTTCATCCGCATTCTACGTTCATACTTTAACGAATTTTTTTTGAATTTCATGTTTCAGATAATTTACGTGACCTCCAGAACTACAGCCGATTTGGTCGGACCCTCGGCTTGCGACCGCTATATCTATATGAATAAAATTCAAATAAAATTTTCGATGGTTTTTTTCCCTCTTTCAAATATACCTTTACATGCGACAAAAGTTTGGCAAATGACAATTAATTTTATTTTTGAGACAAACGCATTAGAACAAAACCTCAGCTAGACCAGACTCCCCTCTTAAACTAGTTCATTGATACTTAATAATTTATGGACGTATATTTTAACTAGCTAAGACTTTTAGCTAGCTTGCGTATACATTTGTTTCCGGTTTTTAGATATTACTTCACTTTACCGATCGACTAATGACGACACTACAAACATTCCTGATTTTTCCTACTATATGTTCCTCGCCAGATCACCACTTGTCTTTCATACCAAACATGATTTTTTTGTGTTCTGACACAAAGTGACACTGGTAATCTCTTCAAATGGAACCAGAAAAAAATTAATAAAAACGAAGATGAAAGAAATTGGTTGTCTTTAGCAATACCGCCAAAATAATATTAGGGGTTTCGTTGCCAAAAAAAAAGGAATGTAAAAGAACACCTAATGAAAAAGAAATTTCTAAAATATAGTGAAATTTTTAAGGGACAAATATGAATGCCATACCGTGATTATTGCCTTTAAGAGAGTATAACTCGCATACAATTGAACCATATACTTTAGTGGCGCTCTCTTTCAAATACTCCCAGAACAGTCGACAATTCATTTTCCCATAAAATGTTAGGTGATTCGACACATACTCATTTCACGTCATTCGAAGCTGTCGGAGACAACTTTCACGTAATCAAATACATCACGGGTACTAATATTATAGAAACATCAATGGATAACATTATCGTAAAGGATTTTATATGGAAGTATTACATTCAATATCTAAACATTTAGAAACTATTGGTGTCACACTTATGTGGTAAATGTCAAAATGAGTTGCATTGTGACTTTACCATTTATAGTTTAAGACGTGATACCTAGCGACAACTTTTGCAAATACATTTTATGCTATCTTCGTATTTTAGGTCAAGAAATCTATAACCATCAAATATGCCATTAAATTATTCATTGCTCACAATTAATATATATATATATATTATATACATACATACACAAATATATAGATGCTGTACATAATCTGTTACGACACAGAATCACGTGCAGTAGATTTACATGTTCGTAATAATCCCTTTATTTTAACACATAGCAATTTGACAACTGATTAAAGGCAGCAACGCTTTGTGCACGTTCCACATTTTATGAATAACCATCAAATGCGTTTGTTTACGCATTTAAATTACATAAATTTGTAGCTTTCGTCACAACGTGGTGGGGTAGTCCCTGACAGTTCAACAGCATTAGTACGCTAATAAAACTGCACGACTGCCGGATAAGCAGACGTTAAAACTAAAATATTTACGTAAGTCGGAAACTGATATCCTACACACTTTTGCTTTCGATGGGCGAAATATTTAAAGCAGATATTAACACAAACACAGCGATATTTTTAGCCTAGCCGCGCCGTGATATAATCATTGAGTCAGAGCAACGTAAACTTTCCTTCGATATTGTAAATCTTGTACGTTTAGTATTCGCGGAAAAAATTGGCTATCGTGCGAGATCAAAGGCCGAATGTTTAGTGCAAAATTACTGCTTACCTATCGTGTTACATTTTGGGAAAAAATGCCAAGGTTTGTTTATGTTAAACTGATTAGAATGTTTAAATTCGTTTATAATTTGCCTGAAAAGTACGGTGAAAAATTATTTGTTAGTTACTGTTACTACTACTTAGTCACTGC
Source organism: Osmoderma eremita (assembly GCA_031763485.1). Lineage (NCBI taxonomy): Eukaryota > Metazoa > Arthropoda > Insecta > Coleoptera > Scarabaeidae > Osmoderma > Osmoderma eremita. Next base: position 20,797 of record JARFOC010043787.1, on the reverse strand, counting down.
TTATTATTAGCAGGTGCAGTTTGTCAAATAGAATTTTCACCTCTTTTTGAACAAACTTTGGTTTGGATGGACAACAGAACCATAATTTTAATGCTCCATGTTTAAGCTACGACAGATGCGTTCCACTTGGTGACCTAATTTGGATATGATGTGGAAACTAATCCGAATTCTCACACTTGAATAATAAGATTTGCGTTCCTAAGCCTACCCTGAGTCGTAGTTAATAGTAGTTTAATAATTTATGAAAGTTTACTTCCTCAACTATTCTAGTACAGCTTTTTCGTTAACAGTTATAATTTCAGATAGGGAAAGCTTTGGGATTCTTTTTTCTATTTATATTTGCAAAATACTCAAAATGTTACTCTTAAACTTGTTTCATTGTAATATGCGGTTTAAGTAGTTTATTTTGTAAAAGAACCGCAGTAAGATCTGTGAACTGTATGCTGTGTTGAAGATGAGTTCTTTAATATTGAATAAAATAATCCATGGAAAGGATGTAAAGATTAGAGTTTATAAATTTGTACTTACAAACAACCGAATGCCGAATTTTTCAGGGTAACTAAACAGTTCAAACTCTGATATATTATTTTTATGATAACAAATTTTCTACCATAGCAGAATCGCTGGAAGTAAACCAACTATATAGTAAACCGCTAGTCAATAATGTTGCCCTTGAATTATCTCGGATAATGGAACTCAATAAATCTACTGAGTCTCCACAGATAGATGTTGATAGACAAAGCTTGAAATTTTATACTGTAAGGTATCATCTTATTCATATTCCCAATTTTTATACTGTACTGAAAATGTATATCCTATTTTGCATGTCTTTCAGAGATAGACAAGAGAGAGAATATTCCAACTGGGATTTAACATTACGTTTGGTATTATCAATCAAAGTCATACTACATTAGAAGCTCTGTACTTTCTTTTGTTAGAGAAAACTGGATCCTTAGGATTAATAGTTTTTCACCAACACTCCGGGTAGGTCTTTCCTCAAGTTATTGGAAGACCTACATTTTTATTAAAAGCTCTCTTATGACCCTGTTGCTAATTACTGCCTGAATTCATGCAAAAATAGACTGTATCCATACGATTAGGTATAGTTTACTTTTGCAAAAGATTTCAAAAATGAATTTGTGGATTTTTAAATGGAATAGGTGCTATCTACCACTTCTGGCCAACATACCTGGCGTTCACAATGAATGTTATTATTTTCCATTATCTAGTTTTGAAATCTTTGAGGTCACATTTTCTTCTTCTTCTGTACCGTCTTCTTTCCAGCAAGCTTATGAGTTAACTGTTTTCAACTTTCGTAAATCTCCGGTATCCCAATCATTCGTCCGTAGTTCAGTATCCGTTATGGGAGCTTTCACGTAACTTTTCCATTTCAGCGCCAGTTTCTCCTTTTGGGCGGTCATCTGTGTTCTGGCTTGTCTTTTACATGTCTATACCACCGAAAAGACTTCTTTTCTAACCTTTTTGTGATGGAGGAATCTACCCCTAGTACTTTTCCATATTTCTTGATTTCAAACTCTTTCGTGTAAGTTAGATACACCTTCTCAAGTAGTCCATGCATACAGTTTGATTTTGTCTTTGATTCTTGTCCTGGGAGACCATATTTCGGCATCATATGTTGTTATACTGTAGAAAATCCTTTTTAAATATTTTTTGTCCTAATGTAAGCAATGCAGTTCTCTAGTCTCTTTCTCTGTACTATTAAAAATGTAGTTAAATACATGTTCTAACCTCGATTTACAATGTTGCTTTTCTTGGTTTGAATTTACATAAATTTTACGTAAATCTTTTGCATATTTCACCCACGCTTCCACGAAAGAAACTTAAAGTTTCTCGGATAGCATCGATTTAATCAAAATTTCATAGGTGGCAACGTAATATTTCGTTTCTTCCCCCAGCAAACAAACAACAGAAAACAAGTTACCCAACTTATATTCGCACGGCGTACCCGACATCGATCTCTGAAGTGTGTGTACTTTGTCCGAGACGCGATACAGCTTCATATAGATGACGTACAAACTGTTATTAACACAGGAAAGAGGTCGGTCTCTCTACCGGAAAGCCTGTTAGCCCCGCCGCTAATCCATCATAACTTTTCACCGCTAAGATTCTTCGGAGTACACATTTAAACGGCACCGTGCTTACACAATTGCACTTTATATCGTTCATTTATCTTCGTTGGTTACTCCTTCCGAGTCATTTTCCAGCTAATAAAAATGTAAAGCGCTTCTTTTGCATAATTTGTTCGAACATTAGCTTGTTTTATTTTTTCATGCGTCACTTAAGTGGCTTAAAAAAATAAAAATCGTCTGCAAACGGGTTAAATATCCTTACTACATGCATATAATAGTGTATAATAATGTAGAATTTTGTTCTTTATTTTGGTTACATATGTCACATTAATGGGTGAATTATTGTAGTAGCCTATATTGCAAGCAATAAAAGGATACATCTGCAAAAAAATTAGATTTTAATTCGCCTAAAGGATGTAATAAAGTTAATTAAGCTTAAAAAATTAACATATGTGTGGTTCACGTTTTGCACTGTATATTATTTCTCATTTCCCCATCCATTGCACTAGTACTTCTTTAAAATCAAATTGTGTTGGTTAGGATTTCGTCTCAAGAAGTTTATTCTTGGGTTTTCGTGAACTCTTTTGATCAATTCTTTGCACAGATAGAATAAACGTATATTTAAAAATAAAAATAAAAGGTTTATATAAAACGCACTAAAAAGGTAAAACAAGTTTTTTTTGTAAGGGCTATTGGTTCATTCTGCACTTAAGGATAAAACAATTCTTTTTGTCGTATCTTTTTATAAAGTTTAAGCTTTTTTGTTCTTGGTTCACCCACACAACGAGAAAAAACTTTATAAAAAGTTACGAAAAAAAGAATTGTTTTATTCTTAGTGTAAGGTGAACCAATAGCACTTAGAAACAAACTTATTTTATCCTTTCAGTGCGTTTTATATAAAGCTTTTTTCACTATATATTTATTTTATCCTTTTTAGTAATAATGTAATTGTATTTGTTATTATTAATTATTGTCCACAATTTCGTCCATTCGTGAAGGCCGTCAAAAATCAGTTGTTGTTCCGAAAAACATCGATGCTGCGCCTGAACTGATATTGCAAGATCGGCATGTGACGAATCTTGAGAATGAGGTATCCTTAATCTGAGGGTATTAGTTGGACCAGCATACTTCATCAATATTTGGCCGTCAAAAAAAATTTGTTCGCGTTGGATCCCACATAAAAAGGCTTGCGTGGATTGGTCGAACAAAATGCTCTTGTACTTCAAAACACGCCTATGGACATCGTAACAGGTGACGAATCATGGATCTATGCCTATGAGCCCGAAAGTAAACAGCAATCTACTGTGTGAGTCTTTCAAGATGATCTAAATCCAACAAAAGTTGCTCGCGCATGAAGCACAGCGAAGCAAATGGTCGTCTGTTTCTTCGGAAAAACCGGACATGTGGCAACTGTACTATTGGTGCAATTCTGAATGGTAGGTACACAACCATTTGTTTGCCAGAACTATTCGGAAAAATAAGGGAAACCAACCGCCGAAAACGGATTATTCTCCATCAGGACAATGCGAGCTCTCACATATCAGCTCAAAAAAGAGAGTTTTTGGAAACTGAAGAAGTTGAATGGTTGGGTCTTCCGTCGTACAGCCCTGATTTGGCACCCAATGACCTCTTTTTGTTTCCGCACATTAAACAAAAACTACGTGGTCAACGTTTTTCGACGGCTGAAGAAGCGGTTGATGTTTTCAAAATGCATATTTTGGAAGTACCTTAATCGGAGTGGAAAAAGTGCTTCGAAAACCGGTTCAAGCGCATGCAAAAGTGTATTGATCTTCATGGAAAATATCTTGAAAAACAAGAGAGCACATGTACTATGAGTTAGTTTCTGTTCTCTATTTCCGAAATATAAAAGGCACCCCTCGTATCACAATGGAGAACAATGGCGCACCACCACACGATGGAGCACATTGGTGCATGATGGAGCACCACCACATTACCAAAAAGTATACGTGTTTCTTACCCGGCCATTTGGAATCGGAAGAATTTCGAGCGAAGTATATTACCTGAAACAAACCATACTAATTAATTCAATTATTACGTAATTTGTTCACATATTAACAATTACATGGATTACTGCATCAGTTAAAACTACTTTAACTAGAAAATACATATAGGCAAGTTTCTCAATTGAAAACGAGTAGATTTTAAATAATATTACAAGTGACTGTTATACTAAAGATAACAGAATAATAAACATAATTCAGATATTAAATATAAATAGAAAGCTCAAGTTACTTGTTAGAGACTATATACCCAACATCAGAATAGCAATCTGACGAGATAACGTCGAACGAGATAATAGTACAAATCTTGCGAATTTTCTGAAAATCTGTTTAACGACATCAAAGATCTTCATATACTCAAAGTATTCCTTATACTTTTATTACAAATGATTACACCTAACCAAAAATGAGTCCCACGTGTTGGGCGACAATTATTGCAAATGATTGGCGAGTGGAATATTTGTTTAGGCGAAAAAATAAAAAAAATGAGATGATTGTTTGAAAAAAAAGTGCTTTAATAATTTCGGTTTGAATTACTTGTGTGTAGAATAAGAACATACAATAAAACATGCCTAACATCAAGTAATCATCTATAATGCAATTTGTAAACAAAGGTTGAAGAATCTGGTAACTAAATAAAGTAAAACAACAGAAGTGCCTCCTAAAAAGAATATTTCTTCAAAAAAAGAAAGAAAGTTATGAATTTAAAAATCGAAATAGATAGTGAATAAACGGTATGAACGAGTAATGTACGCCCGTTAAGATAATCGCCGTTGCGACAGCACGAGTTGGGTCACGTCTGATGTTAATATTGTGAAAAAGTTAGAATAAAATAATTTAGAACGAAACCCGATTTAGAATACTTAGCTGTTTGATCATGTGTGAGTACGTGAGCCTTGGATGGCCGGCTTAGGGGTTCCTAACTTGAAGAATGGGTTTCGAAGCGGCAAAGAAAACACCTAACACGTACCACATAGTATTTATAACAAAAAAACAACACCGTCTTGTTGTGATCGGACGTAGGCGAACGGTTTGTTCTGTCCCGAAGGAGCGTCTAATCTTGACAGACGAAGACGAGATGTTATCTTGTCGCGGGCGGACAGAGACGAACATTGGGTATCCTGGGCGGACGGAGAGGAACTCGGTTAATATCCCGATCGGTGGAGTACAAACCGCTGCCGCGCCCTGATCAGGCAAAGACAGCTGTCACGCGAATGAGCCGAAACGAACTTAAGAAATGAACTGCCGAAACGAGATCCCGAAAGGAACTCCAGAAGGAAACTGAACTGGCTTTGGGAATTTTCTCCCTAAGAAGACTTGCAAAATTACCTGGACTGGCGAAGGGTTTAACCAATCAGAGGGTGATGAATATTCTTTTAAAAATATTATAGGAGAACAAAGCTTTACTGTGATTGAATGACGGGCTAATTACGTATAAATTCGAGAGGTTAAATATAATTTAGAAATCGAATTAAATAATTAAATGCATGTCTTCTGTATGCACCGAACAAATAGGGTTTTTGTTTGTCTATCTGATCCAGGAAGTTTGTTACTAGGGGCAGTTAAAGTGATCGCGTATTCGTACTGTTGGCATTTTCGATAATAAATGTAAATCCGTTTATTACTTATTTCATGGAAAAATTTGTGCATGCACGGCAGATGTTGACTAAAATCTACAGGAAAACAATTCTTAAACTTATCCTAAATAAATAGTTACGAAGCATCATAAAATAATATTTTAGTATTTTAGAAAAAGAATTGTTTTCGGTTACACGGTGAGTATAACACTTTTTACATATTATTAATTGATGACTGTACGTTTGAATGAACATGCACGGGAGGCTGAGGTGTAATACTACAATATGTGCCATCTAAACAGCGATAACAGCCAACAAATTTTTAAAAAAATTTATAAATGACATTCAACATTGCTAACTCACGCCTACATTTGAGGGGAGGGATTCCAAAGGTTCTTTCCATACTTTCTGTAGGTAATAACGAAACTTATTTTGCGCTTTTACAGTAGCTTCACCTATCAGGCACCAAATCACCGAGGTATTTTAACTTTGAACGCAGAAACGCATTATGTAACTAAACGTCTGCATGGTGATAAGAAAAGTCCATCGTATCGCGTTTAAGAAAGCTTTTGAATGCTTTTGAAAAGAATTATGTTTCGTGTTACTCGCATTTATCATCTCAAACTTATTTATTAGTGAATCCGCCCAACTCTAAAAATTATCCAACTACTTTAAGTAATTAAAATGAATACATAATCAGTATTACAATTTCGCCGCGAGAACTTTTATCTTTTCGGGGAAAAGGATAAAGCCAAGGCGAGGATATATTTCTCGCATACAAAATATGACCTCTCGAATGGCGTTTAAAGTTTCGTCTTTCTTTTACGGCCTCCCGTCCCCCTCTGGACTGCCGCTACCCCCTTGCAACGTCCCAGCAGCGAGCGGTTGCGGTGCAAAGTTGCCACATAAATCAGTAAAGTGTAGGTTTAAAACGGGATAACATCAGTAATCTGATCATATGTGCTTATATAAAAGATAATATCGGCGAGGAGCTAAGTTTTGTAAACCCTTGAACATGCCATGAATGTTTGATACGACAGCTTTGTGTATTCCGCGCGCCGATACTCTTCAAACGTACGACGTATATATTATATATATATTGTATAAATACATTTAACGATTTTTCTTTTTGGGTGCAATAAGACGACAGCAAGTATTTTCAGGTCTGATTGCATTAGTTGACCCGCAGCAGCCAGATAACATTCCAAGACACCCTATAAATATCCACTTGTAAATATAGTGAAATTATCGTCAAAGCAGCTGGCAGTTGGGGAATTCGCTTGCCCAGACATCTGTTGGAGCGAATCCAATAGGAAATTGCTTACCTACGCACAAGTATGCTTCAGATATCATAAACGATGTGTAATGACCAAATATATCTATGGTATTATTTGAAGGGATTTGTTATGTGAGATAATTTGTCAAAAAGTTTATTAAGTTTTTAAACACAATATGTATACATAGTGTTTATTGCATTTATTCAGTATTTGTTTTTAATACAATACCATCTCTTAATAGTTACCAAAATTCAACGGCTCCTAGTAAAACATCTATTCTATTGGTTTCAAAAAACTTTGGATAGGCTAATTGCACCTTTTCAGGAATTTCAATCGCGTGCTTCTTGAATGACATTGTTGGTAATGGTTCGGAGATCTTATTTATAACCAAGCAATCTACATGTTCTTCGTGAGTATTATCAAATGAATAATACGTAAAAGCTGTGTTAAATTTAATAGTTGACACAGCATGTCCAACACCACTAATAGTAAATGCTATTTTCATCAAATCCAAATTTTACCTTTTGCATAATAGTAATAAAATTGCTTTGTGAACCGTTATCTAATAATGGTCTAGCTAAATGAAAATGACCATCTGCATCTTTGATTTGTATAGTTGCCGTAGCTAACAATATTTGCGTAAAACGATTTGATGTACAATTAACAACTGTCTCCGGTCTTCCGAGCATGCTATTTTCACGATCCTGATGTAGTAATGTATAGTGTGACTAGACAATTTTTGAATTTATGCTATGATTTACAACTGTTGACACAATGGCCTTTCTTTAAGCAATTTAAACAAACGTGTAATTGCCTCGTTTTATTGGCTCTTTCTAGCGGTGACAATTTCATAAGTTCTTCGCAATGAAATATATGGTGATTACCTTTGCACAAAACGCAAGCCAATGCTACTGTTACAGCAATATTTTTCTTGTTAGCATATGATTTCTCTGGTTGTTTCACTAACTTGTCTCTTGTTTCCAATATTTGACATCTATTTGACAGGAACTTGACAAAATCTGCGAATTTGGCCTTTTCGTTCTTGTAAGTTTCTCAGACTTCTATCTCTCAAAGACATTTTGTCTTTGAATCCAGCTTTCCTGTCAATAGATGGATTACTATTGTATGCCATCCCTTAACTTCAACTGTGATAATTGTATATCTGTTTGTGTTTCAATAAATCTTGCAAATTTTGTTAATGGCGATTTAATATTGCCTCTTTTTCTTTTGTATTGTGTTAAATCCATGTTTAGTCACTCTTCGTCGACGAATTAATCTCATGTATCTTGAAATGCTTCTCTTTCTGTTACTTGCATAAAAAACACATAGCTTTTTTTCTCAATGTACTTCACTTGCTACTTTGTCTTAATTTTTACCATCCAGCTCGAAGGATCAAAATATGTTTATTGCATTTATTCAGTATTTGTTTTTAATACAAACTCAATAATAACTAATTTGACAAATCATGATTTTTATATTATTATGACAGTAGTATTTCAATTGTCCTTCTTTACGACACTACCTACTTCTTTCTAAATTGAAAAACAAATCAGCCTCTCTGTTATTATCAAAAATAAAGGATAGGCATCATTTAGGTTTAAAAATTGTAATCTCCGATGTTTGAGAGACAACCGCTAAAATAAAAACATAAGTAATGAAAAAACCAGACACACGCTTTGCAGTGTTTCCAACGTCAATGAATGAATGTGAGAAGTGGAGGAAATCACTCAATCGTGAGCTATGAATAACTATTCTAGTAATACACTCGGATAGGCAGAAAGTGGTAAATGGTAATGTGTAATGGATTAAAAAGAGAGCTACAGTGGGCCAATAAAGTATTGGAAAAGTGGCGGATGATTTTGAATTTTGGCGGGCTACACTAAAATCGATTAAATTCAAAGTGAAGGTGAGGCAATGTTGTCACAAATTGAATTGGTAATAAATGTAGCACTAGCTTCATCTCTTCGTTGCGATAGTGAAAGAATGTTATGCCCGTCAAGCAAGCTGGATTAATCAGTACCACGAATATGATAATCTTCATGAATCTTAAAGGAAATATATTTCAAAAACTATTTTGAACGCGCTCAAGAGTAAATTGTTGACAATGTGGATACCATACGACGGAAGCGTACTCCAATTTAGATCTTACTAGTGCAAAATACAGAAGCGTCGAGAAATTAGTAAAATTTTTGCCCAATGTTTTAAAAGCGGAAGAAGATACGTGGGAATGTGAGGAAAGTGAGTTAAATGAACATAAAAAAGTACTCCAAAGTCTTTGAATTGAGTTACTTTGGGAATATCAGAGTCCGATGCAATATAATGGAAGGTAAGAGGCCCAGAAATTTTGGCGAAAGACATCACCGCGCATTTGTTGATATTTAGGAAGGTGTGAGTGGTATACTGCCATACACCACTTACTAACAGTGTTAATGTTCCACTGCAACGCCTGTCAATCATCTATAGAAGTAATATTACGGTAAATTTTGAGATCATCAGCAAATGCTAAAACGTTACAATCTAATAGATGGAGCATATCATTGATATAAATGTTAAAAAAGAGTGAGCCCAAATTCGATTCTTATGGTACGCCCGTGGAAACCAAGAAGGGAGTAGACAGAAAGCCATTATAGTGACATTTACAAATTGCATATAAAACTCTATATATTATAATTCAACTCAAAATTTCAAATGGGAAACCATTTATTAAATTAAAACAAAAATTCCAAGGCAAAAGAGTACTTGAACACTTGATTTCTAGTAAAGAAATAGGAGAAAACCCGATGTGTTTACATCTAAAAGCAGATTAGGAAGGAATAAAGTCACAGTCGTACTTAGTCTGTAACATGGGTCGGATAAACAAAGTAACTTAGTGAAGCTGAGAAACAAATTATTGTTGAACTGCATAAGCAGGGCAAAGGTTTGCGACAAATAGCCGCATATGTAAAAAAATCTTATAGAACAGTACACTATATCATCCAAAAATACAAACAAAATAAGAGTGTCGATAATAATCCTCGCAATGGACAGTTCGAAAAATATTAAGAAAGTTCAATTACCATGGGCGTGTACCATGAGAATTTGTTCAAAGATAAACCTCTGGAATTTTGGCGAAAGGTGTTATACACGGACGAAAGCAAGTTTAATATTTTCGGATCGGACGACAAATGGTTTGGCGCAAACCAGGAACAGAATTGCAAAGAGAAAATTTAGCCCCCACTGTGAAGGTTGTCATGTCATGCAACGGTGTCGGTCAGTTACATTTTATTGAAGGAATTTTAGATGCCAAAGGCTATTCGAACATTCTGCAAGAAAAATTTTCAAAAAGTGTAGAAAAGTTGAACAATAAAAATGATTATGTTGTTACACGACAACGACCCTCACGCACACTTCACGCATAGCTAAGGAATGGCTGCTATACAAACTGCCCAAAGTACTTCCACATCCCCGTCAAACCCCGGATTTAACTCCAATCGAAAACCTTTGGCATATATTGGACCTAGAATTAGGGAAGAAAAAAATTTCAAATAAGACTGACTTGAAATGATGCCTTCAGGAAAGTTGGGATCAAATATCACCAACAATCACACAAAAGCGGGTTACTTCTATGCCAAACAAAAAGTGTCTTGGATAATAATGGTTTATCAACAAAATATTAAAAACAAAAATCATACCAGAATTGTTAGTTGTTTTTCTATATGTTGTATTCGTTCAAATACTTTATTGGCTTGGAATTTCTTTTCAATTTCATAAATCGTTTCCCATTTGAAATTTTGAGTTGAATTGTAATGTAGAGTTTTATATGCAATTTGTATATGTTAATAATGTTGATAGTTTTTTCACTGTGTCTGTATGTAAAAAATGCACGGTTCTCAAATACTTTATTGACCCACTGTAGTTCATGCGTGAAATTATAGCCTTTTATTGCTTTTTTTATTTTCCCCTATTCAGTTCCAAATTTTATACAAGCAATTTCCTTAGTTTCAATCTTTTTATTCTTGTTAAAAAAAATTTGGGCCGTTATAAAATAATTTTAATTAGACAAAAAAAAACTCAAAAGTTTTTGGACCAAGGGAAGCAACCAAATTCTGATAGCACTGTGTCCTTGCCGGAGCTTTATTGTATACATACTTTAATACGCAGTATCGGGAAATCCACACCCACAAATTGATTTAATAAAATTCGGGACATATGTTTCAATAGCACGTCGGCTCTCATTGTCAACCAAATCCCATTCTTGAAACATATGCCCCGAATTTTATTAATTCAATTTGTGTGGTGTGGATTTCCCGATACTGCGTATTAGTGATACCAGCCGACAGTCCGTGCAATTCTTTCACGTATACATACTTTATCTAATTTGGTTTATTATCTGCACTACATGCAGGTACTTCATTAGTTTATTCGCTTTTTCTATTTAGAAACGCAATATATTTGCAATGAATCTTTATAGGAACATTTTCTAATTAATGGCTATTAATGGGTACGAAGAAAATATGAAATGATTTTTGAAGATTCTTCTTTAAAATGTTTTGAAAATGTACTGCACTGGGAATACAGTTTCCTTTCAATTGATATACTCAAAACATAACCAGTAAAGATAGCAAGGACTGTGGGGCAGCACAATAAACACACTGTTCGGATTACTCCTCCCGCACAAGGAGGGCAACTTGTGCGGGAGGAGTAATCCGAACAGTGTGTTCAAAACACAACGTTAGGCAATACTTCCAGAGTTCTTTGGAAGACCTTCTTTATCTTTAAGTTTGGGCAAAACGTTGAAGTTGTGTTTGTGTGGTCGACAGCATTTCTAAATATTGGCAAGACCTTTGGAATTTACGCTTGCCACACGCAGACGTTTAGGCTCACAGTACATTATATGAGTGCTAAGTCAATAACAAACATAGCCAAATACAGACCTACAACAAACATTACCTCATTGCATTTGCTTTTAACAAACAAATGTAATACACATTTGAGCAGATGTGGAAAAAGGAGCCCTACAATGGAATAGTGATGACTGCGATATTTCTGTCAATACCGGAAATGAATTCGCTTCTGTGGTATTGATAGTTGGTTGGGTAGATATGTACCTTTTGTATATGCATATCTACAATAAATCGAAATTGATGTTAAAAAAAATAAACGCCATGTTCCTGGAATTGGAATTTCATAAATAAACTAGGTGCAAAAAGTTTCTAGATACATTTTATTGTTAGAAAAGGATTATTTGTCTAACGCCAATAAAATGAAATATAATAAATATAACATCCATAAAATATACCAGTTTAAATGTAAGAAGTTCCCAGTTGTTGATTTGTGAAACAGGGGCTTTAGAAGAAACGTAATAAAATAATGGTTGGATATCTTTAGAAACCTAAATAGATGTAAACAAGCGAACACGAAATTCTAACAAAATAGAATTGAGGTAGTGATTTCCGTTCTCTTTCATTCAGGCAGCAGATACACGTAACATAAACAAACAAGTTCTTCGAGAAGAAAACAGGCATCCCTGTGTGTATAGACATGCTTAAATTAATGGTTACATCAACAATCGTTATGAATGCGAAAACGTTAAACATTGCATTGTCGAGCAAAAACTATATAGCAACGTTGAGTAAACCGTAGTATCCAATCGAGGCGAGGAGTTTTGAATGATGCATTGAAGTATAATCCGCTAGTTGTACTCATACGAGCAACTATTTTTAACATGCTTTCAGGAGGAGCAAAGTATTTAAATCCAGGCAGCTTTCAAGAGTTAAAAAAAGGGATTTATGTTGTTTGTACATATGCCATTTAAAAGCGTTCAGCATTTATTTTAGTATCTATTTATTGTTGATTTCTCAAAGACAAATTTGAGAAATGGTAGCATATTATTTGAGTATATTTATTTGGCGTATTTCAAGTCCATCTTCTATCAAGCTACATACATCATTGGTAAATAATATGAAAGTATCAGGGCTCTAAATTTTCACGCCGTACAGTGGTGAAATTTCTCGAATTCGTGGCCAAAATACATATTTGGCTTTATATTTTTAAATTTTTGTGATGAAAAGGCATTAAAAGGGCACAAATGACGTAATAAATGCTATATATAATATTTATATGCATGATTACATACAGTATCTATTAAAGAAATATGTAATGAGAGCAGAACGGAAACCGATGATTATTTTTAATGTAATTAGTGGTGCTATTGGTTGAAACGGGCGCGTATCTGTCCGTTAATACAAATTACAACAATGATATGTAATTAGGGATTAGGATAAACGAATTAGAGTAAAGATACGTCTGTAAATTAGGATATATATATTTGACTCCTATCAATTAGAATAATTAGTAATGCTATTGACTGAAATGAAGAGATTAGCTCAAGATTGAAGGATATAACAGCAAATAAATAAAGAGTAAACAGAGTAGAGTAAAAATACCTGAATTAAAATATCCTAACATCCCAAAATATCGCAGTAATTTTTCTCAAAAACTCATTTTATACACCTTAAGGTATAATATAAGCAAAAATTCACCGCTTGATCGACTACTTTTTGCTTAACCGAAAACACAAGAAAAATATTCTCTCAATCATTTCAAGTGCATCCACTTTTAAGAATATTTTGCAAACAATTTGAGCATGTATTTAGTATAAAATGATTTACTTACCACCAGCAACAGGTCCCATATTCACTTATTAAAATAGTTCTCGTTACAATTGTCTGAATAAATCACAAAACGCACCCTCTCACAGAACTATAAATATCCATTCGTTAGAAATACTAACTTTAGATTCATACATTTCGGTGGCGCTTCATTTATATATAAAAGGGTGGGGTAGGGGTAATAGCTGGATAACAATAGAGTCAATTAGGCTTAAGAAACAAACATTTAACGACTTCCCTATTTTGACTTTTGGCCACGAATTCGGGAAATTTCGCCACTGTGCGCCGTCGCTCTTCATTCAAAGAAAAAGTTAATAAGATGTGGGGTGGAATGCAAAGTGAATATCTTCACCTTGAATTCCTTCAGAAATATATTGAAAGTACACTATATAACAAAATTACATACAAATTAGAATTAATTTTTAGTTTGCAGTGACAATTTTCCAATGCACCGATCTGTCGCTCATTTGCAATTATTTTATAACTTTATTACCGAAACATAGAACGTCATTTTATTTATTTTATTTTCCAAGTCGCTACTACCAAGAAACAAAAAAATTTAAATATATATTGCGATGTTTGAAATTGGTAATATATTAATAAATGTTAGAGAATATAAATTTGGATTGTTCTTTATGTCAAGTTGACACAACCCGATAAACTTCTTAGTGAACATTATTTGACACTTGCTAACTTAATTATAACATGACTTAAACAAGAAATTGTACCATTTTATAATATCAAAAACCTACACATGTACTGAAAATATAATTTGGATAGACTTATATTTACTATTATTCCCCACAGAACAGAGTTCGCCTTTATCGACTGATCCTGGGAGTTTAATGGAAATGTTAAATGTAAACAACAATCATATAGGTGACAGTCCCGTCAGCATTTTATTAACCATGATGATAAATAGTTTAGGGGTAGTGTCAGCATCCCTGGAACAGGACTCTAGTACGTTAACAATGAATTTTGGAATCACAGCAAGATGCTGTGAAAGCTATTAATGTCTTACACGCTGACCAATATTTATGAAGCATTAACATAAATCGCTCACCGCCAGACGTTATCAATTATTAATGTGCTGGCGGCCTGTAACAATTATGCAAAAGTAGAAATAAATAACTTCTTTACTACTATATTTACCAAAGAATCTCTAATAAGGGAAATATATTATTAATCCCGGTACAGGTAGAGTGCTAAAAGCGTTTCATAAAATTATATACTTCGAGCCTATGCATTTATGTAAGTACTTATATAAGTAAGTATGTACTTAATAGACATTATGCAGTGATTGTATGTGCAAATATGGTGGTAGATAATATAAATTGGACAAAGCTTTCTGGTTGAAAATATATTTTAATACTTTAACATAGGCCAATATAACTTAATACTTCGCTTTTGAGTTCTTACAATTTCCACAGTTTTTGGAAAAGATTTTATCAGTTTAAACTAATTTATAATTCCAAAAAATTATATTTTTTTCAATTACCTGAGTCGTAAATAACACCCATGTTGAATTCGTGTGTGCACTAACAAATTAATATTCAAACTATAAAGACCTAAATAAAGGACATGGAGATGCAAGTTATTAACATGCCTCTACTTCGACGCAGGCCTCTTCAATAATTCATTTACCGGCGATACTACAACCATAATTTTCACTGACCTCTTGTGCATTGGAAGGCACGAATTCAATTAACTTTCTGCAATAATTTATCAGGAGTTCTTACTACATTCGATCGATTGATTTATCCTGTAGTTGAAATTACTCGTACCAATCCAAACGTATGTTAATGATTTGTAGATATTTTAACGAGTATTCACATGAATTTGGCCTTAAACCTATATAATATCAATGGTATTAACTTAAGAATCGTCTAACCATGCCAGCGACTCTACAAGGGCTAGAAATAGTCTTATAGGGAAGATTCAGAAAAATTTGCAAATTCATTTCACAGATATCCAACAATTCAATACCATAGACGATGTAATTCATGTACGAAAAGAACATTAATACTTCCAATACACGCAATTAAAACCTTTCGGAATACAACCAATTAAAACCAACCACGTTAGATTTGGGCAATTATGGGGAAGTCAAAATGATATACAATAATTACAAAATGTAGACAATCAAAGAAAAGAAAATTCCTAATATGCATCTACAGAGACGACTTCTGCGGAGTATTGCCTTATACAATATTAAACTAGCCATAGCTTGATGAATAAACGCTGAAAATTTATTTACACCTATCTACTTACATATTTACTTCGCCGCAACCTGTTCTAAAGTCGGTGTAGAGGCATTAGAGACATTAGAAACATAAATTTTACACCAATAGTCTATTCCATTTTGACAAATGACAAGTCGTTGGAAATCAGCACGAAGTCTTGTGGAATAAATTATTGCCACATTTGTATCATCCACATGGATATTTATGTCTAACGCTGTCATGCTGGTAATTGATCATCAGTGAGAACAGTTACGGACCTAAAATTGTTCCCTGTAGTACCCCATTATTTATCGATCATTTACTGGATTTTCTATCATTGATGCATACCTGTTGGTACCTGTTTGTTAAATAGGAGGCCATTCACTTATGCGCAATTCCTCTAACACCCAAAGCATGTCCTACTTTAGAATGTAATGTGGGGTCTACGAAAGCAAAAACTCGAGCAAAGACTAATCATCGTATCCTTACCATTTAATGCATCTAACAATCAAGCAGATTTGCTAAAGTCGTCAATGTTGATTTAAATCTCCGACAACCATGTTTCGATGGATTCAAAAACTTGAATTTTTCAAAAAAAGAGTAAATACGTATATACATGGAAGCAATATTCAAAGATCTTCGTTCGGTATGGTTATAAACCCAAGAAACAAATATGTAAATGTAAATATTTACAAAGAGGATCAGGAGGAAATTGACTGCCATTGGTAGTAAGGAACATTGCACAAATTCTGTTTCACTAATTCCAGAACTTGAATTCGGAAAAAAAATCCTATGCATGTTTGTAGGTATATTTAGATATTTTACTGGCCAACTATAGAACATAAAGCTTTAAAGTAACATTTACTCCAGCACTTCGCCGACGTAGAAGAAAATTGTGTCCCTTTTATGTGGTATTCTGATAAAAGAGGCTTTGACACATGTCCGATTAAAGTTTCACGTCGGCTAATCTCTTTTTCTTTATAGTGGAGAATTCCCAAATAAATTGGAGATTAAACATTAAACGAGAACTTAGCTTAGGCCACTCTTGCAGATTGGTGTGACGTCAACGACTATATTTTTATTATAATAAAATCTTCAATAAATCAATATTGTAAATCATTAGTACTAAATAGTTATTACTTAGTAGCAACGTTAAAAATACTGTTCTTCATGCAATTCTACTTACTAATTAATTTACATGACTAGATATGTTAAAACCTGTGTATTTAACTATATTATTTTATAAAGATATACGGAAGTTTACTGGCCGTGACGACCCATCGCAATTAGATTTGCCTGTTATTTGGTTAGCACATTTTTACGACAGTAATTCACACTTGCGTAATCGCGTAGCTGTTGGAGGCAAAAATAGAAAAGCGACCTTCATTCAAAACTTTAAACAAAACGGTGAAGTTTCAATCTCTAATTTATATCTGAGCAGTTTTTAGATACGAATTTTTATGTTCCTATACTATGTACACGTTTCGCAACGAGTATTTAATTATATAAATTGAAAAAAATGTATGTTGGAGAATTGCTTGGGCGTTAATTAGAAATTATGGTAATTTGGACGACTACTTACTTGAAACAAAATATTGCAATATCTGGGGGATTGATTTACTTTACGTTACTACTATGGATAGACTCAAAGGCAGAATATGTCATTTGAATGTTCTATCTATATAATCAAATGAATTTTTAACAATTTAAAAATTGCGGTTAAATTGAAGTCTCTAAAAAGCGATTCTATACTAACTGTTCCAACATATAAATTCAGGAAATCAACCATTTTAGCCTGTTGAATCATAACGACAATATGTGCCCTTATAGGTAATATCCATTTACTATTTTATGCCAGGTAATTTATATAAATACTTTCCCGTTTCTCCTCTATAATATTCTCATCCTTTTTTCTGTACCTCCTTGCAATAAACGTTTGTAACAACCTAGCTATTATATAATAGATAGGTTGTCATGCACCATGATTGTAAAGTACATATTTTTATACTTTTCATCCATTGGTTTAACGTTATCAATCAAACCAAATCCTCATTTCTATTCTATTGCTATCCATCTCAAAACAATTGTATTACAACTTAGTTTTGATACAAAACGACTATGTTTTAGTATCACATACGGCATTCAATCTGAATGTGGTGGGGAATTCCTCTACCAACTTTTGGCGTTGATTGTGTGCACTTCCCGTAAAGATTGTTAGAGTGCGGCGTTTATTTCATTCTTTATTATGTTCTTGCGGCTATTAGAATCTATCTATCTATTAGAATGCGCCGGTTATTGGAATTGCGTCTCCAATTAGGTAACAGAGTAATATTATATTAACTTTTGTAGAGACTGTAAGGCAATGCTGGATGATACGGAATAAGGAAGGGAGAGAAATAAGGGACAGAAAGGAAAGACAGTCTACGTGAGACGTTGGACTACGCGTGTATATATGAATGTATAAGTTTGTTTACAAAGTGTAGCGAAGTATTATCATTATTAAAATTATTAAGTGTGAGATTCGGTTTTTCTTATACAACAGTAAATTTATTAGAAAGTGCCAAAAAGTTGGGGATACGTGATGATTTTACATTTATTCGTGATAATGACTCAAAACCTTCTTCGGGAATTGTGAAAGAATGGCTACTTTATAATGTAAAACATACACTGAATTATCCTCCCCAATCACCGCATCTAAATCCGATATACCATATTATGAGAAGAACTGGAAAGACGTATTGGCAAACATAAAATAAATAATAAAAAAAAATTAAAGAAAAAGTTACAAACAGAATTGAATAAAATTGAACCCTCTGTTACTGAAAAAATCATAAATTCAATGGAACAGATTGAGATCCGTCATTAAGTCAAGGGGAAACCCCACCAAATATTTTTTGTAGTAAATTTTATAGTTTAAGTAAATATAGATATCCTAAGAAAATATTTGTTATAATTAATCTCATTCATCCATTTCTAGAAACAAAATACTTGTGTTACCCGAAATCAATCATTTTAGCCCACATATATATAAGATTTAGTATTTATTTGTACAAATAAGCTTATATGTAACTGCTATAGTAGGAAGACTTTTTTGTACCACTGTACATAGCAATAAATCTATTAAAAGGAACTAATGGTAAATTATAAGGATCTGCTAAATAATGAAAATTTATTTATTTCGTTATTAAGGATATAAAAAAATTTAACATGTATACACATTCTTTAACAATGAATCCGATTTGCATTGTAAATATTATTCTAAGTTGGCACAGGTTTCCAAGTTTATGTATAGTATAACGTAATAGTGCTTATCCATACATAACATATCATGATTGATTTATAAACGATTTTGCTAATTTTGTAGGTCCGTTGACCGTCTGCGTATTTTCATGGGTTACTACATTTCTGGGAGTTTGAACATTTATTTTAATTGCGACTATACCGTATTTATACTAATAAACACACAGCCCGCGACGTCACTTTTTGCGGCACGCAGAGAGGGCCTCTAAATGTATAAATTACCCTCAAATACGATATATGCACACAAATAAAAATACGTGTGACACCACTTGCGACGGATAGAAGTTACTGGAAATCGGACCGTTCTTGCTCCAACACCCTCGAATATTCGAGAAGCCACGCGCTCGTATATAAGAAGATTGCGTCAAGCGGGACGGGCAGAGTTAGTTAATAATTGTTCTAGTTTGCGTTACGACCCAATTCTAAAGCCTTTCTAAGTGAAATACTCGGTGAAATATGTCTTCCCAGAAAAGAAAAATAACGAACGAACATCGAGTTTATAATGACCCTTGGAAATCAGACTATTTAATCACAAACAACAATAATAAACTTCAGTGCATTGTTTGTATGCAAGTACTATCGGTTTCCAAAGAATATAATATGAAACGACATTACACTACGTTACACGAGAAAACGTTTCAGTAATATACAGGGGAGTCAAGAAAGGCTATTATTACGGATTATAAGAAAAAACTAAAACAACAAACAATCTGACACTAAAAACAAGTACAGTATTGCCGCTTCTTACGAAGTAGCGCTGGAAATTGTCAAAGCGAAGAAATCTTTTAGTGATGAAATACTTATTAAGAATTGTGCAATCAAAATGGCAAAACAATTTAATGAAACAAAAACTGCCTAAAGAATCGAAACAGTCTCAGCGTCGCATCAAACAATTGCAAGACGGGTGGACCATATTAATAAATATGTATCCAAAAACCTGCATAACACGGTTGAAAAATGTAAATATTTTTCGCTATTACTGGATGAAAGCACTGATCTGCCCGACATTAGCCAGCTTGTAATTTTTATCCGAACTATTCAAAACGACTTCAGGGTAGCAGAGGAGATGATTGATCTTATTCGTCTCCATGGTACAACTAAAAGTACGGATATTTTTGAAGCTGTAAATAAGGAGGTGTCAGACTACGGGAGATTCGATTCTATTGTCACTGATGGAGCCAGAGCTATGATAGGAACTGAAATTGGATTTGCAGGACTCTTGAAACAGAACAAAATCAACTGTCCTGTGATACACTCTATTGTTCATCAAGAGGCCCTATATGGAAAATCTTTACATCAAATGAATGTCGTGAAAGTAGTTATTAAAATAACCAATATTATTAGAGGAGGCAATCGTGCTTTGATTCGCAGAAAGTTTCGTGATTTTTTAGCCGAAGTAGATGCTACAGGGGACTTGTTACTTCACACCGATATTCGTTGGTTAAGCGCCGGAAACTGCTTGCAACGATTCTTCGCTCTACGCAAGGACACTTCTATTTTCCTGAAAGATGAAGTCAAGTCCAACACTACAGAAATTGAAAATCAAATGGTAGATGCATAATTTTGAGCAGACCTTGCATTTGTAACAGACTTGACATCTCACCTTAACGAATTGAATTTGAAGCTACAAGGAAAACAGCAGAATATTGCCAACTTATTT
>JARFOC010043777.1:0-22737 GCA_031763485.1 Osmoderma eremita | reverse complement strand
AAAGAACCCGAGGGCGGAAGGAAGAGAGGCAGACCAAGGAAAAGATGGAGGGAAGCGGTTCTGGAAGATTTAAAAGAAGGGAAGGTAATTTGATGGAAGGAAAAAGCTAGGGATAGAAAAATATGGAAGAAAATTACAATTCTCTGGGCCTAAAAGGCCTGCTAAAAGCTATATATATTCGCAGTGGAAGATATAATGCACATGATACATGGGTTCTTTCCTACAATTCTGTGGGGGACAAGGGTCTTGCATAAACCAAATTGCATCAAAATCGGGGTTAAGTTGACAAACAGCGGGAATAACTTGCATTCGCAGCAAATCCAGTATTTCAGTCCATTCAAATTGCCGTCGATAACAAATGGTCCTATAATGTTATCACCCAATATGTACTTCTGCTAACACCGATTTTGTCTGCTCGGCTAGAACAAGGTTCGCCCATTTCAACCAACTAACAAACCCTCACTTATCTCTCCTCCCGTTCGGGAGGTATTAGAGGGATTTGAGTTCGTCTATTTGTTGGCACTTACTCAATTCCCGACCACACAGGCAAATTTCCTTAAACGCTTTGACGATCCTTTCAATCGTCGAATGCGAAGGAATAGGACGATTCACGTACTCTAGGGCAAATAGATCGACCTCCTTTCGCAATTATCTTTAATGCTACAATATACCTTATATATTTAGATTAGTCCCAAATAAATAACAGACGCCAGAGGATTATATAAATATATTATATATACACGTGTCTTGTTTCTGAAAAACTAATGACGAGATTTATTTAAACGGGAAACGGCGTTTATAGGAAATTCGAAATAACAGGAAGAGCAAGAAATGAAGAAAATGAGTTAAACGTTCTGTTGGCAGTTACTGTAGATCCAAATACAAGCCAAATATGTGTAAGTAAGAACGCAGGTGTAAGTCGACGATCTGTTCTACGGATATTAAAGAAAAATCGTTTACATCCATACCATATTCAGTTACATCAGGAGCTTACTGAACAGGATTTCCAAAAACGTTTTCAGTTTTGTAACTGGGCCAATGATAAATTATAAGGAAATCCCTATTCAATTTTTAAGATGCTATTTTCTGACGAAGCAACTTTTCACAAAAATAGATCGGTAAATAAGCATAACTTTCATTATTGTGCCGAGGAAAATTCTAGATTTTTGCGACAAGTAGATCAATAACATCGGTGGAGCGTTAACGTTCGGGAAGGAATAATCAGCGAGTATGTTTAGAATCTTGCTTTTTATTTAAATGAATCTATGTACTTGGAGTTCTTACAAAAGGAACTACCACGATTATTGATATATACAGGTTGTTTCATATCTCCAGGGTGAACCAAACATATATATAATCGATAGCCATAGTTACCCTAAGGGTGTAAAGGAAAAAAACATATTTATCTATCACTTCCTTATTTCCTATTTGTTATTATAAATGAACTTTCTTGATTGTTGCTTTTCGTACTACATCACTTCAGAACATTCCTCTATCCCGCAAACACTTCCCTATTGCCGTGTCCCATGTTTTTCTTGGTCTGCCTCTTTTCTTTTTTCGTATTGACCTCGCTTTCCATACTATTTTTGCTTGTCTATTTTCCTCCGTACGTGTCACATGCCCAAACCATTTCAATTGATGTCTCTCTATCGTTTCCAAAATCGGTTCTTCTTTTAATTCTTTTCTTATTTCGTCATTTCTTACTCTGTCTCTTCTTGTTACTCTTGCAACCGCTCTTAAATATTTAATTTCCAACGCCTGCATTTTGCTCTTCGTTTGTTTGTTTAAGACCCAACTTTCACATCGGTATATTAATATTGGTTTAAGTATTGTATTATACGCCATTATTTTAGTCTTCTTTGAAATTTCTTTCTTTCTTATAAAGGCGTTGTTCATTGCATAATATAATTTTATCGCACTTTCAATTGTACTGTTCATTTTTCTTTCTTTTTTTCCGCCCGCATGCATATTTACTCCTAAATATTTGAATGTTACTGCTTGTTCTATGACTTTTCCATCTAATTTAATTGCTATTTTACTACCGCTTTTCCCTATTGTCATAACTTTAGTTTTATCGACCTTAATTTTCATGTTTCTCTTTATTAAGGCTGCTTCCCAAATGTTTCAATTTGTTTCACTTCTGTTTCACTGCATATAATACCAAGTCGTCAGCGAAGGCGTTTTCTGCTACTTCCACTATCTGCATATTTCTATAACCTATTTGAAGTTTCTTTCTTTTCTTTTTGATTTCCTTTTAAAATATTATCGAGGACTATATTAAAGAGTGTAGCGGTAATATGCCGCTCCCCCCCCCCCCCCATCGCAATCCTTCTTTAGTTAAAAATTCCTCCGATTACATATCCCTCATTCTCACATAATTTCTAGTATTCTTATATATACTGGCAATTGCGTATTTACCCCTCTTCCTCTAAGGATATACCATACCAACTCTCGCGGAATACAATCAAAAGCTTTCTCAATGTCTATAAAAGCCACATATACAGGATTCCCGACCCTCACCATGGGGATCTCGCTTATTATTGGAGATAGAGGGTAGGTTTAAATTTGGCAAGGTTGCTAAATTTTATGTTTGTTATGAACCCGAAGAAAAAATAAACCTGTGACAAATGACGTTCAAGATTTAAAAAAAAACGAAAAAAACTAATTTTCTTCTTTTACCTCCACCACTTCAATTCGGCTTTGCAGAGAAAAACTAAAAACACATTCTCAAGGTCACTTTCGTTTCTTCTATCTAATGGTCTAATTTTTTATATGACGTTTCGATTCCTTCTGACCATCATCAACTTTCTTATTTCTTACCGGCGCCATATTGGATTTTGACACCGTCAGAGTACTTTTTTTGTGATTTCAACCATGTATAACATGTTGACAAAAAGATTTGATATTATGGTTTTATTGACCAAGAACGCATTTCAATATTAAATAAAGTAGCTATGAAATTTAAAACTGTCAAACGATTCCATTATCGTTCAATAGTAATAGAAAAATGTCGTACACCAACGAAAAGAAACGAAAAATGATAAGTATTTTTTTATCGAACCGAAATACAAGATATTTACAACCGTATCCAGAACGACAACAGCCACATCGAACCATTCTTCTAGATCCTGATAGAAACTTCGAGAATGGATTTTTTAACACACCGCGTAATGGTTGTTAGCAGGAATTTGAATTAAAATGAATGGGATATTTTATAAATGGTGAATTAGAGGTGTGTCTTGCAAAGTTTATGTAAGCTTCGCACCTGATTTGCAACAATAAATGAAAATAACAATAACAGTAATAATAAAAAGCAAAACAATGTACCAACAATTACAGTAAATTTTCAAATAACTGGCCATTTTGATTAATACACAATCGCGCACGGTTTCCGGAATTTTGAACTGCCTTTTGTATGGTTCTTCTAGGAATTATATTTATTGAAGGCATTCTGGAGTCTATCTCTAACTCTTAATTCACAATTCCCGCATTGTGATCCGATGCACCGTCTTGTTGTGGTTGATCTAATGGAATATTGAAATCTGAGAAGTTAGATACGTATGTGTGAGGAAGGTTTAAGTATCTTTCCCCATTTAAAGTTTCTTCATACATAACTGGTCCTGTGAGACGGTTTTCTAAAATGCCCATCAAAACAACTATGTTGAGGTCTCCTTGCCTTCTTTTGTCTGGGATTTTCTAATGCCCAATAGTGCTCCTTATTTCTGTTAAATATTTCAGAATTCGTAAATTTTGATTCATCTGATCAGATGATTTTGTTTAAAAAGTCTTCCTACTAACCAGTTGCAGTACCTCAGTCGTCTTAAATTATCACCAGGTACTAAACTGTGGGTGACATGAATACTGTTTCGATGTAAAGTTCTCCATACTCGAGTCTGAGGTAAATTTAATTCTGACGCCACTTCGCGTGGAGATGTTGATGGATTATCATTTATTTAGAAAATACAATATTTACATAACTGTACTATTTGTAAAATATTCGGTCGATTTTCATTCAAATTCTTAAAATAAATAATACGCGGCTTGGTAAACGATCAATTCTTGACCAAGTATAAAACAAGATCTAAGGAAATGGTACGACGTGTTGTTCTGGAAACAATTATAAATATCTTGTACTCTCTATTGTTGTATTTCGGCTCGATGAATAAAGAATACTTAACATATCTCCTTTCCTTTCGATGGTGTACGACATTCTTCTATTACTATGAAGGATAATTGAAACGTTCGACAGTTTTAAATTGCATGGCTACCTCATTTAATATTAAAATGTATTCTTGGTCAATAAAATCATAATATCAAAACTTCTTTCAACATGTTATACATGGTTGAAATCAGAAAAAAAACTCTTTTTGACTGTGTTAAAATCCAATATGGCGCCGGCAAGAAATAAGAATGTTGATGATGGCCAGAAGGAATCGAAACGCCATACAAAAATTTCAAGTACACCATTAGATAGAAGATTAAAGATGAGAATGTGTTTTTTAGTTTTTCTCTGCAAGGCCGAATAAAAGTGCTAGGGGTAAAAGAAGAAAATGGTTTTGCTTTGTTTTTTAAAAAAATTTCGAACGTCATTTGTCACAGGCTTATTAGCAACTTTGCCAAATTTAAACCTATCCTCCATCTCCAATAATTATCGAGCGTTCTTCTTAATTCGCTGTTTCAACGTGAATATATTACCCTGCACTCCTCTACCTTTCCTGAAACCACTCTGTGCCTCTTCGAATTGCGTTTCTGTTTTCGTTTTTAGCTTTTTCTCAATAATTCTTTCATATACCTTTAGCATAGTACTAAGTAGAGTAATTCCTCTGTAATTTTTACACTCTTTGCTGTCTCCTTTTTGGTTCACAGATAATAATATTCCCACTTCCCAGTCTTGGGGTATTTTTTGTTCATTCCATATCTTGTTGAATAGTGTTTTTATGATTTCTATCCCATTATTACCCATGTTTTTCAACATCCCTGATGTTATTTCATCCTTTCCTGCTGCCTTGCCTCTATGTAATAGTTTTATTGCTTGTTATTTCTTCTGTTGTTTTTTCCTCTTTTTCTGTAGTCTCGTTGTTTTCTGTGTATACCTTACATTCGTCTCCTATTCTGTTTGCCGGATCTAATGGTTCCGTATTGAGTAGCTCTTCAAAATATTCTTTCCAACGCATTATTATGGCTTTCCCATCGTCTACTATTTTCCCTTAAATGGAATACCTGTGTATTATTTCAGATTCAGATTTAGCGCATGCCTCACACTTCCAATGTACAATTTGATTGAATTATTTAGAGTGTTTCAGAAGTTACGGTTAATTTTATATGAAAATCACTGTGAGTTCAAGGTCTTCTATACGGCAAATGACGCATCCGATTTTTTTTGCCTGCATAGATGTTTGATATTCGGCCGGTTTTATAGCAAAACTGAATAATCATACAATAAATGTTTTAATTGGAAAATAGTATATTGACTTAAATAATTTAGCAAAGAGGATCCCAAGTCCTGAGGTAAAGTGAATGTTATTGCGAACAACAATATCTAAAAGTAAAGGCCCCAAAAATTTAATATAACTACATCATTCATTATTTAAACCATATTACAATGTTCTATTATATTAAAATTAATCACTATACTATAATATTCATAGGAATACATATAACTACACCATATCAACTTGCCTCCGCAACGCGAAGATTTGTAAGTCATCCAGTTCTCCCTTTCTATCTATCTTCCTTCTTATTTGCTAATAAATAACATGATACTACTGTTTTTAACACTTACTTTAATTCTAATACAAAAAAAAGGATAATTAATTGTGGTTTTGTATTTACAAATTGTAGGAATTTGTTTAATTTAAATATTACTCAATTATTCATATTCATTTTCATTTTGTACATAATCTCGGAACATGTTTATCACTGCTTCCAGTGAATTTTATTGTGGTTGCTCGGTATAACTGCAATAATGTGAAATATGATTAATTTAAAAACCCAAGACATAAAAATGATAATAAACTTTTGTTTGCTTAGACACTCTACAAATAAAAAAATGACTATCCAATTTCAATACATCGCAAAGGAGACAATCAGGTTTACAGCATGGATTATAAAATATCTTCATCCTTAATTGAGAATGGTCTATCTTAGATAATTAATATTAATATGTAAATTATTATATAAATTATTTATTATATTTTATCATTTCCATAGCTGTTTTATCTTACTTTCAAACCGGCTTGACACCGCTACCAAACTGTTATACTATATTCCGTACCTCTAATTGTTTTTGTAACTTTTTCCCCAATGCATCACATGTATTGATATCCGACCCCAAAATGGACAGAAGGGATTGACAAGAAGTGTAATTCTGAAGATTATGAATGCTTTAATTGCATCCAACTGTTGAGTTTAAGTACTATCAACTATACTAGTAGAAATGTCGGAGTAGAAACAAACATTAGTCTTATTTAGCATTTTCATAAAATATCCTGTGTTATTGTACTGTGTGAACATCGCAAAATGTCCATGTCTCTTGCTGATTGACATTAACCCTCGATATCCCGATCCGTAAGACAGTACACAACAAAGTTTTGAAGCTTCTATCAATATATTAGTATATGTAGAAGACGAAGACACCGCCTTTTCCTGAAGCCGCCAACCTACAGTATCTATTAACCTCTTGATAGTGTGTCAACTTTGATTGTTCAGAGAGTACTTTTCAGGTGTAGTCCATCAAATAACCCTTTTTATTATTTATTCGTTTTTGTTATCTTCTCTTATTTCTTAGACATTTTACATTTATTCTATATACAGCCCCCACATACCTATACATAAAAGTATAGCCTTCTGGTATATAACTTCTGTCTCTATCAATCATGCTTCGACAATATCCTACGCATAACGCCGGAAAGCCAAATAACAGAAAGCATAGACTTGCGCGTCTTCTGTATATTGACGACGAAGATATATGCCAAGAGTGAACCAGATCTGCGGAGGATGCTAGAGACGGTGTGCACGTATGTGGCCTATGAGCCTTAAAACAAATGTGCGACATACCACCTAAAAAGGGGTAAAGGCACCGAGGAGACTTGCGGCTGGTAGATGAAACCACCTATCTCGGGACTCTTATCTTTCTGTGGTACAGAAGAGAGAGAATGGAGGCCAGAGAGCGACCCTGTATGCGACGGTTGGCAAAGTCTGCAGAACCATTGGGGTAAACATTAACTTCAAAAAACCCACACCTGACAACATGGCACTAGGCATACTGGCATCAGGTGGAGTTAGTTAACAAGCATCTGAAGCAACACAGAAATCTCTGCAGGTTCAGTTTTTCAACCATGTGGAGAATCGCGGCTTCTCACCAAATATGAAGTATCATTTCCTCAGATCCCAAGTTTATATACTGAAACTGAAGGGTACGTACTAGCTGTCCATGATGGAGTCTACAATACTCTCGCCTACCGCAAACAGGTTATGAAAGTAGAAGTAACTGATGCAGAGCATGTAAAATTTCAAAGGAAACGGTCAGGCACTTGTTATCCGCGTGCCCAAAGTATGCGCCCAATTTGTACATTAACAGACATGACATGGTACTGAAAGTGTAGTTTTACCACGTGAGGCATGCTTATAGTATTGACACGAGTGTCATTCCACTATATCAAAAAAAGCGTCGACACAATTTCTGAAAACAACAGGTGTAGGATCTACTGGAATCTTCCCTTCCACACAACTCAACAAATCGGCGCTAATAAACCGGATATGGTGATCGTAAACCATCGGGAGAAACAGAAGCATGTGGTCCTACCCCAGTGGGACCAACACAAAGGAAAAGGAAGCGAAAAAAGAACGTAGCACCGCGACCTAATTTTCAATTAAAACTTACCTTCGATGGCTGCACGATTCATTTCGTCCCAGTGAATATTGGGGTGATGGGCGATATCATGGCGAATCTGAAAGAGGAACTTAAGGAAATCAAAGTTTTAGAGCCCAAGTACTTAGAGACACTGATCTCCGCAATACAGAAACAGGTTATCCTCGGTTCTTTCCGTGTTCTTCGGGCCTACGGATCAGCCACAACAACTAGGGCTTGAGTCAATATACCACTGACCGTGGTTTCGGAATGGGTATCCCGACACCATCAGCATCAGCCTCCACAAACGAGACCTACCTCCCCTTTGTTAGGTTATACTAAAATCGAGTTGATTAAGAAAAGAATTCACCTTCTTTTCTTAATCGACTCGATACTAGTATAACCTGACAATGTTATTACGAATCAAATTTAGGGATTAAATTAAATTTAACACTAGCTTCGTGTTTTCGCTGCGGCAGTGACAAAAATGTTATGTCTATCAAGTAAACTATAGTAATCAGTATCACGAGTTGGATACGCTCCATCAATTTTAAAACTTCAAAGGAAATATATTCCAAAAACTGTTTCAAGAGTAAGATGTTGATATAGATTATGTGGATACCCACAACGAATGCCTACTTCAATTTATATCGTACTAACGCAAAAAAGCAGGACCCAAGTGTTAATAAGTTAGTAAAAATTTTGAATAGTCATATAATGAAACCTTTAGAAGCGGAAGAAGATACATGGACAATGTGTGCAGAAAAAATTAAATGAGCATAAAAAAGTACTCCAAGGTCTTTGAATTGTGTTACTCTGGGAATATCAGACCGAAATGCAGTATAATAAAAGATAAAAAAAAATACAAGCAATGGGATACGGCGGCTTAAAATAGTAAAAATAAAAAATACCCTTATCACTTCGATGAGTGAAGAACTCCGGATACGTATTTCGGCAACTGAGTCGCCATCTCAGAAGAATCTACGAAGGAAGATAATGTTAGACGTCGCACTCTAGGAGATATGCACCACACAGAATACCACTCGAATAACACTACCTTCCGGTCTATAATCTAAGTCTATATATACTACCTGATCGTTCCGATACATTAAGCGTACTTCGTCACACTCACTGAACCGTAACAATCCACTTAATAATAATACTTCTACTTACAATGAGTAAATATTGTTACAAAGGAAAACACACACAATTGGATTATGAACATAACAAGTATGAACAAACACAACTATTAGCATATTAAATATTACATGCCCTATAAATTTGTTTACACTTGCCATACAATTTATTCTAAGAGATCGTATAAACTAGAATGCGGGGTGGATCCTTTGTCAGAATTAGTAACTTTGTCCTTAATCTTCTGAATATAAATACTCTCGTAACTGTCCAATTCTCCAAGATTAAGGACTAGTTTCGCTAACGTAAGATTATCTGTTGACATGCCGTGACCTGTTTCAGTAATATGCTGGGCAACAGTAAAATGAGCAATGTGTTCTTTAAATTAAAATTGGTCGCCTTGTTTGCCCAATATATTTTACATTATAATAATAATAATAATATTCTACATTACATTCTTTCCAACTTATTTCATAAATTCCTGATTTCTGATGTACCTCAATTTTATCTTTGGCATTTCCTAAAAGGTTATTTAAGAATTATTTGTTTTGTATGCAATGTGTAAATTATGGTCTTTGATGATTTTGGATAGATTTTTAGTCGATTTATGAAATGGTAGTTTCGCAAATTGAGTACCTTGATTTATCTACATCTCTCTACTGGCGTTTGTCGAGACTGTCACATATAAATAGAGTAATTTCGACTAGATTTATTTTAGTGGTGGTTAAAGTGTTAAATTATATGAAAATAGAGTAACCCAACGAGGGCTTCGTATGAATATCTAAATAAAGTGGGTATCATGACTCAGAATTGGTTTAACTTTGCATTTAAAACATATTCTGCGAAATGTGCCCAAATGTCAAAAACAAAGACTTTACAATTAGTTCGGTCTTTGGTTCTTCCCAAAAATTTGAATTTTAGATTTTTGTCAGACGGTTAATATTTAACTTTAAAAACGACCAAGAAATTAGATAAAAATAGTTAAACAAAAGATGTTGATAAACAATTATTACCCAGCTCGTATTCAAATTTATGTAAATCTTGTCTACAAGATAAGCTATTCGTAAAAATTGATTTCGGCTGTGTCCCAACTGCTTAACCACAAAAATGACTAATGTTTAACTAACATATATATGTCACGAGGAAATTTTATCCCACAAACCATTTTTGAAAAAGATATATAAACAGCTGGATAGCTTTATATATACCAGTAATACGTGATCAAGTTTTAGTGTAAGGTAAGCTGTTGACACATTATTAAATTGAATACATTAATTAATGTATACACACGTTGTCGGGTTATTGCTATACAATTAGTTTCTTCAAAATGAGGTATGATTAGCTAGAAAGTGCTAACCTAAATTCAATCTAAAAATTTTATTAATAATTTTTCAAAAAGTCAATAACACTATTATTAATATTATTACTAATTATTCTTCATATTTGTATTAATTTAGACGCCTACAGTCTGTAATGCATACCGAAAATGTGTGAATATACATATGTATATATAAACATAAAATCATCACATAATAAATTAGTTCAAATATTCACAGAATCATACATCTTTTAAGTAGTGGTTGAAATATGTACCTACATACATACCATATTTATCAAACAAGTTGCAAATGAAAGTCAATAATAAAATTGGTCAATAATCTAACCTCCAAATCTCAAGTACTTTTGAATATACACTAACACATACAAATGAATAATTGTGTGTTACATCAAAGTTATTCAAATTGAACATTATGTAGGTATATTATTTTAGCTTTTTCCCGATTGAATATGAATTTGTTTAAAAATCCTTATAGGTACCAAAACAACAATTTTCGAGAACTAAACTTTCTTTCAAGAAAAATCATTTACACACACCATTTACCATGCGTTCCATTAGAATAAATACTGCATGTCTTACAAAAAAGGACGAGTCCATACTGCTTTATTTGTAGGCCGAATTTAATAATTGAAACGGAAAAGTAACTGGCTGAATGTAGGATATAATATGAGCTGCTAAATTGTTTATAGCCTTTAAGCGTTTTAAGGTTTTAGGGCAAAGTTTTTTTTTTATAAATTAGACAATACTTTTTTTCGATTCGGTTGGAGAATGCATCACAAGTATACCTTTACATAAGAAAAAATTCAAAAAAAGTAAAAATAATTATTTAGTCGTGTGTAAAATACCACTAGCTTTGGAAACAAATGACGAGCACCAAGCGGGAATCGAAGTGCATTGCGGTGCTACAATGTGATAACTTACTAAATCAAGTTGTGCGGAAAAAACAAATGTTCCACGATCGGTCAAGTTGATTTCTGTTCTAAAATGAACGAACAGCGTTTAGATATGCTTCGAGTTTATTTTAAATGCGGTGATAATACGTATAGAGCTGCAAACTTTATTCGCAGTGCTATCCAAACAGAGATCGTCCAAGTCGATCAAAATTTCAACGATTGGTGAACAATTCACAGATATATGGCGCATTCAAAAGGCCAAAAAAATTGCAGCGTCAATATCGGGATAAAAATCTATGACTGAACGTACTTCTGGGTGTTGAGGAAAAGCACTGGACTTCCACTAGAGATATTGCTGCTAATTTAGAAACTTCCAAGATACCATGAAGCAAATTTTGAAAAAGGAGAAAGTACTCGTAAAACCGTATATTCCACGAAAAATTCATCTAATAGAGGCTGATAATCCTGAACGCCGGACGACATTTTGTCGTTTCTTTTTAGGCAAAATTCAAGGAGACCCATCCTTCTACCAAAGAATTTTATGGTCAGATGAGTGTGGTTTGTACAATAACTGTACATTCAACCGAAACAATCATGGTTATTGGGCTCAGGAATATACGCATGTAACGGTGGAAGGCTATTTTCTGTAAATGTCTAGTGCGGCATCTTACACAATAAATTCATTGGGCCTATTTTTATTGATATTTAACTAGGCCAGCATAAATACCACGGAATTCTGCGCGAAGATGTGGAAATTCTTATTGAAGAGCTACCGCTCAATGAGTTTCGGAATGTGATATTTCAGCAGGACGGTGCTACTCCTTATAGGGGGATATCCCCTAAATATCCCCTAAATAAATAAAAATTATTAAATATCCCCAAATACGAGAAGATTTGGCGATTGTTGGATTGGGACTTATGGACCCATTCCTTGGCCGGCACATTCGCCAGACATTACTCCAATGGACACTTTTCTTTTCGGATATCTTCAAGATCAAGTTTATGTAACGCCCCCAGAAGATGAGATTCAATTGTGAAATAAATAAATAAAAAACTGTAGCTTGTGAGAGAGTTCCTGCCGAAATCCATTGCAACATATGGGGTTACGCAAAGATCTGCCAATGTTTAGCACAAAATGAAGCACAATTTGAGCATAGGAGATAATAATACATAATCTTTTACCTTTTTGTCGTTCCATTTTGTTTTCTTTAGCTTCTAAATAGATTTTGAATAAAGCTTGGTGCTCGTCATTTGTTTCCAATGCTAGTGGTATTTTTACACACGACTAAAAAATTATTTTATTACTTTTTTTTGAATTTTTTCTTATATAAAGGTATATTTGTGATACATTGTTGTTTTCAGAAGTAAAGTCTCCATCAAAATCATAAAAAAATGTCTAGTTTAATTTAAAAAGAAAACTTGGCCCTAAAACCTCGAAACGCTTAAGTACTATAAATAATTTTATCAGTTCATTTTATAGCCTATATCCAGCCACTTAATTTTCCGTTTCAATTATTAAAATTGGCCTATAAATAAAGGCGCTACGGACTCGTCTTCTTTTTATAAGACATCCTGTATTCCTGTATATTCAAAAAGTACTTGCATTTGTAGCTTAGGTTATTACATACACTTTTTTCATAAAATTATTAAAGACGAATTATTAGCTTACTTTATACTACCTTACTTTCTGCTTTACACTGTATTCGCCAAAATAAACAATACCGAAATTTAGAGTGCTGTGTTATTTGTCATCATTTCTCACATTTCACTTGTGTTAAATTCGTCTTGAAAAATGTAATAATTTTTTACTGCAATTGTTAATATTTATGCTACACTTTGTAGTACATATTACATGAATTGAATTGCTTTTACTGATACAATTTAATGTCTCATTTAGAGATGACGTGATCTTAGGGGAAAATTTTGCAAAAACTAAATCATGCACTAATTCAAAACTCTTTATATCATTTTCTCATGTATGTTAATATATTTTCAAGTTCGGTACATAATTTCAACTGCTCTCTTTCTGAGTCCTGAGAATGCATTTTGGCATTTGGAAATGTACAAAAAATTCAAATTACTTGAATAATTTGATAATAATTGAAACAAAAAACAATAATTAGGTTATTTATTATAATAGTTATAACAAAAACTATCTTAAAACCATAAGCCGTCAATTCTTGGCCCTAGTTGTAGGAGTAATTCATATCCTCGTAGAGTAATGTGCATGTGAGAATGTTATATAGGTTACATAACTGAACCAAATTATTAATTTTTGTAGTAAAAGTGCAATAGGAAATACTTACCCAATGCGTTACAAATTATACTTCAACATATTTATTTCTACGTCTGATTGTAACAACGCCTACTACACAAAATAGCACTATTTCAAAGAGTATAACAAACCGCTATGTGATATTGTTACAACGTTTAGTGAAAAATTAACATGTAGTTGAAAGTACATACGTTTGTATTTATTTTTACTATAAAATAATAGGAAACAATAGCTTGAAATAGTAGAACCAAAAAACAAAAAAAAACTTACTACCTCAATGAGTGAATCGCCGTGATAAAGCAATGGTAAGAGCGTTAAGCTTCCGTGAGGAAGCCGTCGGTTCGAATCTCCACGCAGCGATCGATTTTTAAATCGGTCCCAGCGAGGTGATCAACACTGCTGCCCCTTACGCGAGGAGAAGCAGTAACAATCCATACACTTCACACGCAGCACAATGCACTTACACAAACCTAAGGTAGAGTTGTACAACAGGCCTCAAGGCCGCAGTGTTAAGTCACTGCATTAGGATACAAACAACAACACACAACAACAAGTCTGCATGAGGTGTATCTTTCTTTATTAATTCCAGAAAGAAAGAACATTAACTATTTTGTTCACATTACTAAATACTAATGGAACAGTGCATTTCCAGCGTACTAGGCAAACGTGTACGAAGCATTTGTCATGTGTTGACTATACACAGAGCGTAGTAAACGTACATTTGCCCTCAACCTTTGGCGTGTCGTCTATTGGAACCGCTTCCAACTACTTTTTCTTCTATTTGAATTCATCCGTGTCACATGTCCCAACCATTTTACTCTTTGCATTAGGATACAAACAACAAACAAGAACGACTTCAATGAATGAAAGACTCTAGATACGTGTTTCCACAACTATATTTCCATCCTCAGTACAACCTACAAAGGAAAAAAATGTTAGACATAGTATCTCTGGTTAAGGTAAAAGTTTGGAAGATATGCAGGAGTATTATTTCACTAGTCATCTGGTGAAGAGCATATCTTCAAGGTTTTACCTTAACCAGAGATACTAAATCTTCCTTTGTAGGCTCTACTGAGGATGGCAGTATACAGCGACATGCTCGGGAAGCTGGCCTAGTTTACAGACGGGTCAAAGACCGAGCATGGGTCTGGAGCTGGAATATACAGTGAGGTGGAGAATACAAAAATCACCATCCCTTTAGGAAAATACACCACTGTGGCACAAGCAGAGGTGTAGGTACGCTATATCGTACTGCGCAATTGAAAACAATAAGAGGGCTTATAGTAATAAGCGGATTTGTATTGGAACAGATAGGCAGGCAAGACTCAGGGCACTACCGAACTCTGTGACATCAACACTGGGTTGGGGAAGCATACGGAAACTGAATGTGAATGCGGAACGCAATAAAGTTACTTTGTTGTGGGTGCCTGGACATTCGGGAATCGTAGGCAATCAGAAAGCCGGCGAGCTAGCAAAGAAAAGATAATCGTCTTCATACGGCGGCCCAGAACCTGCCCTGGGAATGTCTAAAAAACAAAGTACGGGAGCCGATAGTCAAATGGGTCCAAGATCAACACAAAGAATACTGGAAAAATACAACCAGGCAAAGTCATGGCAAAATCTTTATTAAGGAGCCATTAGTAAAGAAGACTAACGAATTACTAAAAATTAGTAGGAATCATATTCATACAGTAATAGGTCTCCTGACAAGACACTGTGCACTAAAGAGGCATCTACGGAAAATTGGAGTTGACATTGAGGATCCAAGCTGTAGAATGTGGGAGAGAGCTATAGAGGCTGCATACCATCACATCCTATGTGAATGTAAGGCCTTAGACTCTAGAGGGCGGGCAATCTTTGGGAAACCAAACATGAACCCAGAGGACTATATAGACTAACCGGCCAAGGATTTGTACAGATTAGTACAGGGCACAAGGATTTCGGAATGGGTGGAATAGGAAATGGATACAAACAAAGAGGACAAATACAAAAAGCCAAGAGGCTGAAGTGTTTCCGGAGACTCATGTCAGACGGCTCCTATTAAAAACAAGGGGTGGCAACATAGTTGCCGAAATACGTATCTAGAGTCTTTCACTCATTGAGGTGGTAAGGGTTAAGGGTACTTATTGACTTATTTCTGCCATAAAATCCATACTGCTGCGTCGTGTTAATATTTGCTACACGGATTTCTCTCAGTGAGTTTCCTTCAATTTGAATGCCCAGATGTCATTGTAAACACCACTGCACAATGCTCGAGTCCTTAATTTGTTGAAGACGAGAACAAGCATCCGTTTACTATTAACCAAGAGCATAACCAACAGAACGTTACAACTTCTTTTGTTAGTAAGAATCTTTTGTTTCACACGAAATCAGCAAATGTGGCAATAGTTTCATGAACATTTTGAAAACACCACTATTATAAATATGTTCAATGATCTTCAAAATCGTTATTAATCTTTTGGGTACTGTATATTTTGGCAAATACTGTATACCTATTGTACATTACACGGAATACAACTTTTTACAAAACTAGAAATACACATAAATTTCCATAAGTGTGTGTTTTAGCACCAGATGTTAAAAACACCTGTACATAATAGTCATCCATTTTTTTATTGATAGACAAACAGGTTTACCTTATATCAAAAGTCCAGTTCAAGAAATTAAAAATGCATATGTATACACGTTTTACAAATTTAATAAACAAATTTATTACTACGAAATGGATAGATATAATAATTTTTAATTTCTTATGATTTCTAAATTTTGGATTTTAATTTATTACTACATTAATTTCGATTGCTCTTTTACCAATGCTGTTAGATAGAGGTGATCTGTTTGAGCATCTATTACAAAGTACAGTTCTTATTCAGTACTTATTATTTGGTTTGCATAAATATTTATATTGAATAGTATAAACTCTAAAAAGTAATGAATGAAAACTACAGCTTCGATTTACAGGCGATGATCAAAATCAAATACGATAAGACCACTAGTTAGAATCAATAAAATTAATATTGCATTTTTACTATATGTATGCGAGGTGTGTAAATTAAGTAATGAAACTATTTTTTTTAATATTTTTATTTGAATATACATACAATTGAACGTTGTCTCACTCAAAATAACTCCCTTGGGAAGCCATACAGCGTTGGAGACGGTTCTCCCATTCCTCATAACAGCGCTGGAACTCGGATATTGGAATCGCCTTTAGCTGGTCGGTTACAGCCGTTTGAATGTTTTTGAGTGTCCCAAAATGATGTCCCTTTAGATGAATTTCAGATGAAATTGTTGTGTGACAAGGCGCATTGTCATGATGCAGGATCCAATCGTAATTGATGTTTGGTCTCACACGTATGACCCTTTTTCGGAACCTTTCGAGAACCTCTCGGTAAAAATGTGGATTAACTGTCTGACCTTAAGGCACGAACTCTTTGTGAACGATTCCCTGGCTATCAAAGAAACAAATCAGCATGCTCTTGATCTTTGATTTGCTCATTCTTGCTTTCTTGGGCTTTGGAGAGCCTGAAGTGTGCCATTCCATGCTCTGGCGTTTTGTTTCCCGGTCATACTCGAACACCCAACTCTCATCACCTGTAATGACACGTTCCAAAAAATGTTCATTATTTTTAATCGATTCCAAAAAGTCAGGGCACCTTTCTCTCCTGATGTCCTTTTGTTCCTGTGAAAGATTTTTTGCAACAATTTTCGAGCAGATATTTCTCATTCCCAATTCATAGGTCAAAACTTGATAAACGGAGGTGTGGGACCTATTCAACTGTTCCCCTATCATTCTGGCCGTCAACCGACGATCTGAACGCACAAGATCGCGGATTTTGTCGATATTGCCATCGGTTCTGGCAGTTGAAGGCCTTCCGCTGCGTGGCTCATCTCTCATCGACTCTCTTCCTTCTGAAAATGCCTTAAACCACCGAGAAACTTGGGCTTTTAACAAAATACGGTCTCCGTAGGCTTCCTGAAGTTTTGCAAAAGTTTCTGTTGCACTTTGCCCAAGTCTGAAGCAAAACCTGATAGCACACTGTTGCTCGAAATTAATATCTTTCACTTGTAGAACGCACGGACAACCAAATGATTTTATGGAGTTCAAACTTGCAGTGAAAGCGTATTACAATGTCCACTTGTCGCCCCTCCATGTCCGCTGCTTCCCGTGTTGCCATATCAAACGCTACGTTGTCAGTCTCAGTACTTAATTTACACACCTCGTATGTAGTATTGTATTATATGTATACTCCTTGATTATACTGTATTTACTATTATACTACTGGCTAAAATTATGTTCACATATTCTTTTTCAGGTTAGTCCTTCCACTACGTGCAAAGCATTTGGAATCGAAACAATTTTATCAGGATATCACAACAACTCTTAAAATAGACCTGCTAACAATTATTGACACCATCAGTTTCTAGATTCTAGATTCAAGTTTTAATCGCACATATCGCCAAACTTCATCAAATTAAATATTATATGCAGCGATATTCTAATCTAATAATTGCTATCAACTGAAAGAATAATAATTATCAATTCAACATGATTAGAATTTTCCTTGTAGTAGTCCTGGTTGCTACGTTTAGTAACTGCAAAGTGTTTAACAATTGCGAGTTATCCCGACAATTACTAAATTATGGTTTGCCAAGAGATCAGATCGCCACTTGGGTTTGCATTGCCTTTAAAGAATCTAGTTACAATACCGCAGCAATTAATTACAGTTCAAATTGTTATGGATTATTTCAAATTAGTCAACAATATTGGTGTTCACCTGGTGCTGGATGTGGACTACCCTGTACGAACCTTATAGATGATGACATATCTGACGATGTACAGTGTGTGAAAACGATATTCCAGGAATTTGTACGTATTCGAGGAAATGGCTTTTTAGCATGGGATACTTATCCACATTGTGCAGATTATAACACCGCGAGAACCTACATCGAAGGTTGTAACATTTAATAAGTTAATTGTGAATTAGAATATATTATATCACTGCCTTCATAAAAATATATTTTTTAATAAAGCAAACTAAATGTGACCTAAATGTATGAAGTAAATTATAAGTAGAGTGATACAAGTTCTCGTTTACTTCCTGGTTGTAGGCGGCGCTGTAGTTAGTGTACAGACGGTAACCGGGGAAGCCATTTTATTGTTGATGCTTGTCAGATGCAGTCAGCTGCTTGCGCTTGTATGGTTTGATCAATTTTATTCTAGATTTTTCTTGTGTTATTGTTACAATTAGTTAGT
Organism: Osmoderma eremita; assembly: GCA_031763485.1. Lineage (NCBI taxonomy): Eukaryota > Metazoa > Arthropoda > Insecta > Coleoptera > Scarabaeidae > Osmoderma > Osmoderma eremita. Next base: position 3,990 of record JARFOC010043777.1, on the reverse strand, counting down.
GTAGTAATTAACATAGTACAAACTCTTATTAGCTTTGTTCGCAGCGCAGTCAGAAACTATCCGAAAATGAACGACGCATGCGCACTAATTGCTAGAAAGCCATATTCCATATTTAAATTTTTACAAACTTGATTTTTATTTATACATTTTCGTTTTGTTTGTCATGTTTTATGTTTATTTATGTTTTGTTTTTTCTATACCAATTTTTTGTATTAATTTTTATCTTATATTGTATATTATATTTTATCTATTGACTATACACTATGTATGTAATGAAGCAGTACATGACAATGTATGTAATCGTTATTACAGACAATAAACTATATCTATCTATCTATGCGTTCGCAGTGCTACAATTTCATATTTTGACAGTTTGAAATTTACGATTCGGTGTTCGCAGAGTAGTAGGATTAGAGTAATAAACGGTTAGTGATTAGTCCATCAAGTTCACGGATTTCATGTGGATTTCAAATTCGCACATACGCATGTAACGAAATTCATTGAAAATTGTAAGTTGTTTTAGGGTTACATACGTATATTGTCAATTAATTATATTTCTTTAATAGCAATGCCTCCCATAAAGTGTTGTGTAACTAATTCTGAAGGCGGATTACGGAAAAAATAAAGACTTCGATATAAACATGTACTCATTTTTGTATTAATAATTATATAGAATATAGTAGTAAAAATAATCGGGAAATATAGTAATTTAAAGATGCCGCGTAGCGGATTTTAATTTGCTTCCTTAAGGTAGAGGGCATAAAACGCAATTGGGATTTCACGTTATTAAGTTGCCATTCTCTACTATCCCTTATTTCTGGTATGAATCCCTCTTTTCCCCGATATATACACATTTTGTGTTATTCCTAGTTTAAAATAATTGAAAATGGCAACGAATAAAACTTTAATTTGAAGTTGTTTACTCAATGTGATTCAAACCGTTGAAGCAAGCTCTGGGAGAGAACAACAGCTTCTGGAGGAAAATTGCAGTACAACGTGTCTAGAGCTTGCAAGAAGTTTCAATGATGAAACCATTCGTTTGCACCTAGCTAGGAAACAGGTGGAAGCAAATGGGTCCCACGTGACTTGTCAAATGATAACAAATTAAGTCGTCTTACCATTTGTTCGGTAAACATTTCACGCTGCAATAATGAACCAATTCTTTATCGGTTGTTAACCTGCGACGAAAACTGGATATTCTACTTAAATTCTAAGCGTTCGTATCATTGGGTATCGCCTACTAATAGTGTATTATTGTTTCTTAGTAAATATTTATATTTTACCATAAAAAATCGCACGAATTTATTTGTTTACAACATTTGTGTTAAATGTATCTGAGTTGATTTTCTTTGATCAAACTCTAATTCTCGATATTGCGTGTTTCTGAAAATGTTAATGGTAAGTGCCTACTTTATTACTTTTCTGCATATTTAGCGTTACTTTGTACTCAATAAATATTTTTAACGGTTGTAAAATATAAATAAAATTATAAAGATAAACCTCGATTTGTATTATACACATACCAATTCAATCTACATTACAACTTAACAGGATAGATATATCCAATAATCGATTCTCATCGGATTATTATGTTGGACGTTTTATACAATACTTGAAAGTACGAAAGAAAGGAATGTCCAGATACTTAAGCCAACATATTATTCGTTGTACCGCTATCTTTTATGCCCGAATTCGCATTCAAATTGAAGAAAGCAGTTTTGCTTCTTTACTGTGTTTAAAACACTTGTGTACGCTGAAGGGAAAAGGTTACAAATAATGATTTCCTTGCACCTTAACGGGTCAACAAACAAGAGGGGCAACACTTTAAGATTGCGTATTAATAACAGCCAAAAAGTGGTAACCCTCCAGTCAATTTCATCACTCCGGTGAAGCGTGTTAAAATTTTAAATATAGTCAGTAGATAACAAATTAGAAAAGATTATTTATTAAGTAACATATTAAAGATATTTTTAAGAATTGTTTCATTAATAAATTATATTTCAGAGCACATAATTGTGAAGTAAAATGAAATACCCGGTTGTCTTAGCATTGCTGGTTATTTCCACAAATGCCAAGATATTTAATAATTGCGAGTTAGCTCGTGATTTAATAAAATACGGATTACCGCGCGGTCAAATAGCAACGTGGGTATGCATCGCCTTTAAAGAATCTAGCTATAATAGTGCAGCCATCAACTATAGTTCGCGATGCTACGGCCTATTTCAAATCTGTGAAGAATGGTGGTGCTCCCCCCAAGGAAAGGGAAAAGTCTGTAAATTGAAATGCTCCCAACTCCTAAATGATAATCTTGCGGATGACGTTAGATGCGTTAAAATTGTTTACGAAAGAACGCAGCGTTTAAGTGGAAATGGTTTTACGGCTTGGGAAACTTATTCACAGTGTAAAAACGCTAGTAATTACATAAACGGGTGTAAATTACTGTGATAATGTGAGTAAAATCTAAATAAAAGTGCGTATTTTTAATAAATTCTTGGAATATATATTATAATTGTGTAATGTCTGAATAACCAGAAATGATAAGTTTATAGTACCTACAAGTCAGTATATTAAATATGTATGCATTTATGTACTATAGAAATATATCTTTTTAAATTAAATATGCGTATGTAATATAATAGATCTAGAAAAAGTAATGCTAAAGAAAGCTCAGGAACTCTTCGTTATTTTTTAGTGTATGCAGAATACATAAACTTACGAAGAAATTTAATTTAATTCACTAAATCAAATCAATTATTGATATTTTCTAATACAAACATGTACCCGTATCTGCAGTATAGTGGATAAACCGTTCGACAATGCAATTACATCGCAGTACAGTACAGTAATAATGGATTGCGATGGTGACGATGACAGAGATATTTGTATGGTTGCGAGAGTAACGGAGAGAAGAAAGAAAAAATAAACAAACTGAAAAAATCAGAAAAAGTAAAGTTTGTGAGCGGAAAAAAAGAAAAGATAGTAAGAAAAAGAGTACTAAGAAGGAGTAATTAGGAAAGTGAGGTGAAGGAAGTTTTGGAAGTAGGAAAAGAAGTGACGAGGGTGTAGAGAAGAAAGAAACGGGTGGCACACATGTATTCACACATACACAAGTTATATTTTATATGGTATTTGATATATTAATTCATTCGTTAAATTATATGTGCGTATTATTGGTAAAGTAACATTGCTAAATTATATTTTCAAACACATCTTGAAGTTTTTTTTATATTATTTAGATAAATTACAATTTTTGATTAAGTCATTAAAATTTAAATTAGCAAGTGTTAGTTAATTGACATTCAGAAACTGCCCGGTTTGTGTCAATTTGACATAAATAACAAACCTAAATTTATTAATTTTATTATTTGAAATTATATATATAGTACGCGACCAAGGATAGCATCCACCCATGTTAAAATTGCGGTAAAAATGGCACCCGGGTAAAATTGGCACCCGATATAGGGATGCCAACTTCTACCCCCTGTTGTGACGTACTACACTGACATCACCTAACTGTAGAACTAAAAACTAGCCGGAGGCAAATTTTCCAAAATTAGCTACGTCAATAGCACAAAAGAAACCATTGTAAAACCTATATAAAGGGCATCGGATATCCGAAATTTTACATAGGTACTGCGAATCTGCGTATGTATACGACGCGTATAAACGGAAACCGGCCGCTTATGTAACTATCCGCTATTAGTGTCAAAGCTATGTGGTTATTTTCTTGTATTTTTGTCTTTCTTTGCCCAATAATTATATTGCATTTCTTTTTTTTTACAAATTACTGTATCATTCTAAATATATGTATATCGTCCATCGATCAAACAGATGGATTGACGATTTGTTGATGTATTTATTTATGCATGCTTAAATGTCATATATTTTGTTCTGAATTATCTAAATTATCTTATATATACCGAACTTGTATTTACTGACTTTGACGAACTACCCGTACCATATATATATATATATATATATATATATATA
>JARFOC010043758.1:0-22741 GCA_031763485.1 Osmoderma eremita | reverse complement strand
GAGTCCCACACACCGGGTGAGCTGCCTCCCTCACCTGAAGGTGCATAATGCATTTTTCCTCCTCCCAAAAAAAAAAATTATACATCTGTCAAACCATATGATATGCTTTGCAATGCGTGGGAACCATGTCATGCAAAGACGACATGTCAAAAGTTGGTTGTCTAATTGCGAGAGCCATACACAATTTTTTTCCAAGTAAAAACACGAATACGAAAATATTTTAAAACGGAAGAAATTAAATGATAAAACCTGTCTTGTAAAAATTCTAAAATAATAAACGACATTCTTATAGAATATAACGAAAAGAAGAAAACGTAATTTTCCGCCACTACATCACCATTTCTACTTACTACTCTACCGTTGGTTACCCTGACGCTATTGGCGCGTATTTTAAAATAATTGATCGCACAAATATACAAAATTATTAACCACTAATTGCTAATAATTATGAAAACAGTATACCTATTTAAATAAGTAGTTGCGCTGATGCACCCTCATCCCCAGGACCGTCTCTGGTACCCTTGACGTCATCCTTTTTGCGGTGCCTCTCTCTATTTATAGGGAATCAAACAATAAGTCAAGCTTATAAAATTGAAGAGTGAAAAACGGATTTTTTGTGAGAGTGCGTTGGAAAATGATTTTTGTATTTTTCTTGACTTTTAGGGAATTTGCATTATATGATTAGTATGCTAATGTTGCCAGACTGTATTTTAGGAGTTTTTAAAGTTTCAAATGTTTTACTCGTTCAGACCAGTTCAGACCTGCTTTTTTTTGGGTAAAATTTAGTTTTCTGATACCACAGATAAGGTAACTTTCTCCGTGATATTACCCAATATTGCCACATAAACGCATTTAATACGTTTAGAGAAGTGAATTGAAAGTTAGAGGTATTAATTAGATATTGGCAACTGTTCCAGGCTATATTTAATTTTTATTTAGCATAATTATAATTTAAAAGGTACTAAGAAAAGTAGTCTTTGTAATAATCTGACTGTGGTAAAAACTCTTTGATATTTAGAATAAAATACATTTATGATGTCCAGTGGCCATTCTTTTTCTATCGACCAAACTGGAAGTAATGCATTATCAGATTCATTGTTGAATGATAGTGGTTTTTGGAGTGATTTTTGGAACGAAGAGGATTATTCAAAAAATGATGATGTTATCGAGAGAATGGTAGATGTACCTGAAAGAAGTAAATATACTGTTCCTCAGTTAAAACGAAAATCACACGTGCTTTCTAATGAACAAGTAAGCTATGATCCAGTTAAATGTATGAAAAGAAAATTAGGTGGAAATAAATCATATAAATACATATATAATCATAATAAAGGTAAATTACCTCTTAATATGTTATTTTCAAAAGACTCATATTTATATAAAATTAAAGCTCATATTGAGAAATGTATAGAAAATAAAGTCCCTACACTGATGATTAAAGATATATTGAAGGTGAAATATTACTCAATTTTTAATAAATTGCATTGTAAAGATTTGTATGAAATTGATGGTTTAGTTTGCAAGAATGTAATTTGTCGTGGTACTGTCGTAGGTATTACAAACAAGTTTAATACTCTTACATTTATGTTGAGCGATGGAACATCCAGCTTGTGGTGTAGACTTGTTGAAGATTATGTCGCAAGACCAACAGAAATGGATAATTCTATTATCTCAGATTTCGAATCCACGACAATTTCATATATAACTTTAAACTTTAAAACACTAGCTGATGCCATAGAGAGAGGTGATGTTATTCAGGCTATGGGTACTTTAGATCTCTACAATAGAATATTTATCATTACAAAATTATGTAGTGAAAGCCAAGTTATTGTTCGCAGAGAGCTTTCTTACTTTAACTATATTAAAAGCAGTTGTGAAATGTATGCTAAATGGAAACAAGATGTTGCAAATATTTATAAAATTTAACCAAAATTTATTATAACTACCTCATTTTTAATAGTAAAAGTTCATGCAGTGGATGCATTCAAAGTTATGGTACATAAACATTAATTTTTAATACATTGCCCAGTTACGTTTCGGTATGAAAGGTTGTCTAAATTAAGGAACAAATATGATTTTGAATTTTGAGAGATAAATTTAAGTAATGATAAGTTAACAAGAATAATAGAAATTGGTTATGAAATTTATTTTATCTTTTTATTTTATTTATTTTAGTTATCATTTTAATGGATCAATTTATATATTTTATTTATATTGGTGTTTTTAATACGCCGGTAATTTTATTATCAAAGATTTTATTGGAATATAAACAATAACTTATTAAGAATAACACTAATTAGTTATGGAATATTATTTTATCCTTTTACTTAAATTTGTTTTAAACGATCGATTAATATTTTACTTTTCGCTTCTGGGGTTTTTAATACCTACTTACTATATATTAATTTTACAATTTTTCTATTATATTGTAATAGTATGCTTTTGTTGTTTAGTTTATTCTATGGAAGCTTTCTTTTGATTATTAAAGTTTTTGATTAAAATATTTTGTTTTTGTTTTACTCTTTGCAGGTATATTATATTAACGTTTCTTAGTTATTGTATATTATGCTTATGATATCAAGTACATACTGTTACTATTCAACACCTACTCCGTATTTGTAGCAGATTATGTTTTCCGTATCCTGGGGTGATCACTCAATTAATTGCGACAAATCTCACCTACATATATTATATCACCACAATAAGTTGCTCAATAGGGTTATTCGGAGGAGTGAATTAATTTCAGTCCTGTGACGTGGCCCAATTACATTTGATAATTTTGAGCTCATGTCAACTAGCAATAATATAAGAGAACCCTGCCGCCATATTTGCTTAACAGCTGTTTCAGCTGTCGAACATCTTTCAAGACGACGTAATTATGTTATACATAACCTCATTTCTGGCTGCGTTTATAAATTTGCCAATAAGCTACATTCAAAGTATGTTCCAAGTGAATAAAAAAGCGAACTATAGAACATAATTACATGTTTGAGTATATTGGGTTGTTTGACTTACTGTTGCATTACTTTTTTTTGCTAATGAAAAATAACATTCAACGCAGTAGTCGGTGAAAAAGACAAACTATCAACTAGTACCTCTTTAGACGAAAAAGGAACCGAAATAGAGGCCTAAATGTATATTTCTCCAACTAAAATAACCAACACCGCGAAATTGATTGACTTGATTTTCCTTTGAAATTATACCTTAAGAATAGATATATCCCGAGCAGCAAAATTCAAATTTGCGCCTGGAATAGCCATTTTGAAACTGAAAATATAATTGTGTTATTATATTAAATAAGGAAATATATTTTTTTAAGCACTAATTATTTTTTTTAAAACAAGAACTCAATGAGTACATGATCATATAGGTATAAATATATATGAAATATAAAGTATAATATTAAGTTAATAAAATGATGCATTGCTCAACATTGGAAGGCACATTATAATATTGAAGTAATTGGAAAGATAAGGATAAAGTTAATACACAACTATTTGGTGTTCACTGATTTATATATTTTTGTACAGCAACAACACGAAATTATTCTTAGGATATAAATCCCCTATGAACAGGAAAACACAGCAACCAGTGACACTAACATAATTTACAAATAAGAACAAAAATAAAATACATATAGTCGAAACGAAGAAGATATGTGTCCAAGAATTTTTTTGCGTATACTCGGAGTCTAATGCTTTGTCTCATCAGATTAACTTCAATAAATTACATTATTTGCCCCAAGTAAAATAAATAGTAACCCGGCTCATCTTAGGTGATTTCGCTGTACCTACATAATCCCATGTTTTTGCGTTATCGCATTTCCTATGTTATTCTTGGCGACATCTAGGCCGCGCTTTCCCTAACTATTAGCGGAGTTCCGAACCGTGTACCAGTGGTTGTCATAAAAGTGTATACCCCCTGACAGTAAGTTTGATTTGTTTGTGCGACAATTACAGGTACTATCTGTTATTTTGGATATCTCTGTATAATTAATTTGGTCTGACTAGATTACATTTTCCTGTGAATTAATAGAACTTCAAAGCTAGGAAGAAGCAGAAAAGTACCAACTGGGTGCAAAATGTTTATGACAAGGAGATGGGAATGCAGATACATATTTTAAATCTATGAGTTATTAAATAGCGATTAAAAATTTAATACATGTAGTAAATGAATGTCCAAGTCATGAATAGAAACAACATACACTTAAGAGATCCCCCACCCATAAATATAATTTACTTGAAGTGATTTCTTTGGAAGAAAATATTCTGAACATGTAGTCTTAACTACATTAGATTAGATTAGAATGTTGATTAATATACTAATGTATTGTTACTATTTTCGTCCCATATTCAAATACTCGTTAGGCTTTCAGTACGGGGTACTTAAATAAGGATTAGTTGAATTAGTTCCTGTTTGGATATCAGTAATTTGCTTCTTATTATGTTTATTTTTTTTTCTATTGTATTTGAGTGACCGAGATTAAATTCTCCGGTGAGGTTAAAAATTCTAAGGTGACCAGTTGTGTAGAGATGACACTCCAGTGTACACTAAAGTGGCATCTTTGCGAAATCGTCACCTGACATGTAATATTTTCCCAGAATTTAATAACGGTCGCCCGATCATGATTAGTGTAACGACAGATAAACGGCAAGAGTTGGGCTTGGAGGATGAAAGAATCACGCTCTTTTACACAACATAGCAAAGGAGACTTGCTTGGACACGCAGCCAGAGAAACTGAACGGTTGAATAATAAATCCCAGGTAGTTTCGACGGATGAATCTAAATTCGAAAATTAGACTAATAATGATCTTATATTTGCTCGTGGCCGAATGGGAAAAGAATGTTAGATCAGTGTGTTTGGAAAAATAGGTGAGCACTGTGGCGTGGGAGGTGATGGAAAGCTTGGTTTTCTTCCTGTCATCTCTGTCTTTACTGTCTCCACTTCTCTTTCATATTCCTTACGTGAGTTAGTTATTCTTATGCAATAGATAGTAGAGGTTGATCTTTTTCTCTTAGTGTATATAGGTAAGTTAGTTTTATTGCAACGAAATACGGATTTTAAAGATTGATATTAGATTACACTTGTCAACACCATTCTTTTTCCTCATTCTTTTACTGTTATTGAGTATTTCTAGGACTCTGACTAAGAAAAAAATACATAAAATATAACAGCTTTACTTTTTGTAATTTACAGTTTTATTATTTTGACAGAAAAATACAAGAAAATTGCAACATATTTAAGTAAAATTTCTATTCAACACTATGAAATGATCTTTTATATGATTTCCTTGAATGAAAGACTTCAGGTTGATGTCGTTGCAAGCTCCAACAGTAGTCGACCATCATATGGGAGTCCCACCTTACTTGATAACGCTCTTCCATTGTTCGTATGTCTTGATGAAATCTTTCTCCCTGCTCCTCACTGAAATCGCCCAGATTTTCTGGGCATTGGTCTAAATGTGAGTGCAAGAAGTAAATTTTTAAGCTCATGTTGCACCCCACCTCTTATAATTCTCGATGGCATGCACTCAACAAGCTCCACATAGTTGTCGGACTTCTTGTTCCTTAACCAAAATAAGGAATTCCAAGTTTTCAATTCGACTTCATTCATTGATTCCACAAAAGTGGGATCTTGCAGGAGTTTCCTAATTTGTGGTCCATCAAATATACCTGCTATTAATTTCTCGGTACTTAATCCTGGAAACTTCTGCGAGAGAAAATTGAAACATTCGCCACTTTTGTCAAGGGCCTTCACAAACTGTGTCATTATGCCGAGTTTAATGTGAAGTGGTGGAAGTATGATACGATTTCGGCTAACTAAAGACACGTTTATAAAATTTTTTGTACCAATTTTCAGCTCCTCTCGCACCGGCCAAACTTTTTGTGTCCAATGGTGTTGCTTGTCTCAACTGTCGCAGAGACACATAAAACAAGGGAACTTTGTGTATCCACCTTGTTGACCCAGAAGGAAGTTAACCATTTTCAAGTCAACACAAATGACCCAGTTGTGGTCTTGATACTTAATTTTTTTTTAGAAATATTTGTGTACTCTTCTTTCAAAGTCGTCGAATGTGCGATAGGTATAGATCCATACTTGTTATGAAATAAAACACATTTTAAGCTTCTTTTGCTGCTGTCTATAAACCCATCTGTTGCAAAATACCTCTAATATTATTACAAAAGACTAACTCCTTCTCTTCAAAAAATACGGTAACAGATTCTTGTGTCGGGTGCGATAAAAAGTAATGTTGGTTTCCGGACTAAGAAATTTTTTTCTTTTAAACGAGATTCTAAAATTTCAGAAGCTTCTTTTGATAGGTTCAGATCTCTTACTTAGCTCCTTTTGATTAAATCGCTGCAAATCATGGGTGTTTCGAACTTTATTGCGTTCATTTTTCCATTGGACCGTTGTCGCAGACACACAATACATTTCTGGCACACAATATGAGGTACCCGTAGTTTGTCTTGATTGCACAATGTCATTTTAAAGTACTGAAGATACGGAGTTTTTACGAAGTCTGATATAGGTTTTCGATATTTTTCAAAGATATTTTCGGCACAAATATAGCAAAAACAATCAGGACTCTTCTTGACGAAGCCATATCTAAAACAACAAGAAAATATATCTTAGTGTCCGTCGAAACATAAAAATCAAAACAAAATTGGTAAATGCGGGTACTGAGCCGTAGCTCAAAAACAAAAGCTCAAGCTAGAAACAAAAAAAAAATCAGAGGAAAAAACAATTTTTTTTTGTCGACCTGTGTTATCTATTTCCCTCCTATTCCTTTGTTTTTGAAAACCGTGTAATTTCATTTTACAGGTTTTGGTGTTCTAATGTTAAAAGTTGTGACACGTTCCCCGGCCAATTACTATATTAATTGCTTTTAGATGTGATTCATTCCGTGAATGTTCGATGCACGACTCATTTCTTTTTTCTGCATACTTTTCTGCCGTTTCAATTTTCATGGAAAAACCGCATTAATTAAGAATTCATTTCGTATTTCGTGTCTTCAAGAAATTTTTATGAATGGACATACAAGGTCGCTGTCGCCAAATTGTGCAAATACGTAAAGAACACAATAGACGACATGCCCGAGCAACGAATTCAATATCACTTACTTCACCTCCACTTGTAAAAATGCTACCGATCGACGCCTCATTGTCGACCCGAGGAACAAGTAAAAATTTTCCCATCTGTGCACCTATGACGCGTATGTTTGTGTTTTTAAGTAAAAGGCCTTGGCTATTAAATCAGGCAAATGCCTCAAACTTCTTCATTTGTGTGTCAGAATCCGAGGGAAGATGAGAACCTTAAACGCGGTATTGGTGATCTGTGCAGTTTGTCTAGTCCAAGGTTAGTTATCGCGTGTATCTACACGATTTTCAATCGCCGCGATTAATTCTAATAGAAAACGTGCGCGGATTAAATAAGACTTGATAGATTTGCGCAAGATCCCGAAGAAACTGAAACCGGTATCTTCTTTCTTGGTGATGTATTACGATTTATATAATCAGAATTATATGGCAATAACATTTTATGTAAGATAATTATTGTGAAGTCCTTGATATATTACTGTAATTAGTTGAATCATAATAAAAATGACTATGAATAGCATTAAAAAGGCGTACCTATGTATTTATTTTCAAGTAATTTCCAGTATTGTCATTCGTGCATTAATTTATTTATTCAAGCAAATTTTGGTGCAAAAAAACACATACAAAAATATTCGGTTGCATTTGTAATTAAAAATGTTTTAGGTACATCTAGGTATAACGTAGATTTTGTGGTCTCAATCAAATGGGTTTTTGAGTGTAGTGAATATTTATATAATATTGACACTTTAATTAATGTCTTTTACTTCGCGCTAAACGCCACATTCTATGCTACATAGATATGAATGGAGTTATAGTCATTAGTAATTTTCACTTTACTATCCAAATTACAGGAGCGTATTAGAATTTTGACTTAATTAAAGAAATATACAGCCTGTGTATGTGGCACCCTGTATTCCTAAAATCTCTGCAATTAAGAATAGGAGTGAAAATGTATTAATATTAACACCATATATATAGCTAATATTTATACATATTATTAAGTTAATAGTAAGGGTGTATATATTTGCCTTAATTTCAAGAATTTTTTTAAATTTTATTATGTAAGACATTATACATCTATTGGTTAAGATATTTTTAAAAAAATTAATAGCAACGAAGTTTTTATGCATATTTTTTTAAAATACCTATGTTAGATAACATTAACATTACAAAATATTAAATTCCAGAGGAAATTTAATATTTTGTACTTAGAACACATTCTACAATATTGAGTGGTTTTAAAAATTAATATTAGTAAAGTATTAATTGCTTTGTAACACTGGAACCTTCGTCGGTACTTTAAATTTAATCATACTTCCTCTGCCTGATAGGCTACTAATTTTATATTGTCAAAATAAAACAAGCTCTAACTACGTTTCTCCTTTATTTATGAATTTGAGATGGTGCCAAAGGACGTGTTACCTATATAGTTTTATTTATTTAAGTGGAATTTTTGTACTATTTATTACCATTATAAAATTTATTTTTTGTAAATTCTGCAATTTTTTGAAGTGCGTGGAATTTGCTTGTAATGTATTGCGGAATCTACTTTTTAATAATTTTTCTGTTTGCTGCCTTGTAATATGCCGCGTCAATTACCGACAAAAGAGCATATTAATGCATTGAAATGCAATCAAGAATGGTTTTGTTGGTTGTTGATTGTAAGCCAATAAATGTTCAATTAATTGAGGAAAATGTCAATGTATTTCGACAAATTTTGCAGTAAATTTCTTTATATAAGTACTCCTTGAATTTAATACATATTTTTGTTAATTGCTGACGATGGCGCTTATAGCAAGTATTTTTAACAAAAAGAAAGATGCTTGAAGATGCAACGTAAGTCAATTCATAAATGTAGTCTAATAAAAAATAAATGGTAAATATTTGAGGCAGTTGTACGGACAATTCCCATTCCTGTGAAGCATTTTATACGCGTTGGGCTTAGGCTCATTCTGTTGAATGTTTAATGCTAGGTCCTTCAGGGTTCATCCTTGGTGGAAACCACAACTGGCAATTGCTCAGTAGTGGAGTCTGTGGCACTGTGTTGATGGGGGCTCGACACTTAAAAATACAAACTCCATATATTTCGACAATGAAGTTGCAATGCTCAGCACTAACGCTAAGCGTTAGCTTGTAGTTATTTACGCGGTGTGAAACACTTGCTAATGATGGGAGCACCCTTCGTTCCCAACGCACAAAAATAACGTTACGTCTTCGTCATGTAGACTAACTAAAAACTACAAATTACTCTGCGATATACATTTTAAACAAAATGTAAATAAATCTAAAATAAAAATACCCCTTACCACCTTGTTGAGAAAAGAACGTATACGTATTTCAGCAACTAAGTTGCCATCCTCAGCAGAAAACCACAAAGGAAAATAATGACTGACGTAGAACTCTGAGAGCAATGCACCTCATAGAACGCAATAGAACGCATAGAACGCAATGTTATTAGTGGTGTAATGGGGTAGGATGGCAACTTAGTTGCTGAAATACGTATTCAGAGTTCGTTACTCAACAAGGTGGTTTATTTTAAATTTATTTTAAGCTACCCTACCTATATCAATAATGTAAATATGCTATGCGTAATTCTTGATTCCTACGAATGTGCTGCGGCAACAATTTTTTCAAAGTTTTAACTGTTGTCGGTGTGGGAGGGACTTGTTGGGAGGCTGAGGTATGCTCCAATATAAACTTTTTATGAGGTCTAATAAATTCTTCTTTCTCCCTCCATTTCTACTTGCCCTTTCTGGCATTGGATTTGGACTAGTTTCCTGCTTTTTTTACTTCCGGTCATCACTTTCATTTGCTCCAACATCTTCGCTTTTCCTGTCTTCCCTCTCTGCTATTTATTGCATCCATTTTCTTGGTGTCCTGGCCCTCTTCCTCTTCGTTGTATTTCCTGGTTCATGCGCCTTCTTTGTTATTGTACTTGGTTCCATCCTCGATGTCTATACCAGTTCAGTTGTCCCTCTGCTATTTTTTCCTTATTGGTTCTTGTTTTAACGTTTCCCTTAATATTTCTTATTCGGTATCTCTGTATTCCCATCTATTTTTCTCAGCTGTTCCACCTCCATTGCATTTATTTTGCTATTGCCTTCATTTTGTAATGTCTAACACTCGCTGGCATATAGGTATTATAGTCGGTAGCATTATAGTATGTACACTCGTTGCTTTATTTCCTAACTTAATTGTCTCTTTCCTAATATATTGTTTAAAGCGTAATCTGTTTAACTTTTTCACTTCCAGGTCTAGTAAATATACTTCCCAGGAATTAAAACTAAAGCAAAAATACCCTTAATGAGTGAAAAACTCTAGATATGCATTTCGGTAACTAAGTTGCCATCCTCAGTAGGCATCTAGAGTTCTTCACTCATCAAAGTGACAAGGGTATTTTTAGTTTTACTTTTACTATTTCAAGCCACCGCATCTTATTATTTTATCCCTGGTATCCATAGGTTGTTACTATTTCTTGCTCTTTTCCGCCTTAATTTCCATTTTCGCTCTATCCACATATTCATTATTGCTGTTTGCAGAACAGTCATTATCCTCGTTTGTTGTTCCTTGTTGTTCTGGTTCTGCTCTAGTTCTTCCCATTAATAAGTTCTTCTCATTACTATTATACATATCGCTTCTCGGTCTGTAGCTAAAATCAAAGTGTAGTATCTAATAAATTCGGAAAACAAAAATAACATGTATAAACAAAGAACTCATGTCTTTCACAGGTGTATGTATACTTCGGTTGCGTATACGTTTGCTTCCGGTTTTGAGATATTACGCTTGCCTTCACTTTACCGATCGATTAATGACGTAACTACAAGCATTCGTGATTTTATGTGTAAGTATATTACGTGTTTTAAGTATTTTTCTTTCAATGAAGTTAATACAGTTTAATAAATAAATAGAAGTTGTTGAACTACATATGGAAATGCGTTGAGTAGGCTTTGTAATACAAAAATAGCAAATACGTTTAGTAAACTGCACACAACTAGTAGCAGTAACAAGACTTGCAAATGTCAACCATTGTTATCGCTTTCTCGATTAATTTTATTGCTTTTCTCATTAGCATATAATACATAACCGCCTGTTCAATTATTTATTGATAGTCTGGAATTACTATTAAAATATGACGTCATAGTAGAATTTGGTTATATTTTCAATAAAGTGCGAAATTTCAACTTTGAATGACGTTATTATTTTATTGTAAATGTTAATTAAGACAAACAAAACAAAGGTATATGGAGGTAAATGTAGCGTAGTGAGTAAAAAGTGTTTTATTCAAAATTTCTACGTTTTCATTTAACAAATTGAAAGTTGTTTCGAAAAAATCTGTTCGGTTTATTTTATCTTCCCCGAAAAGCTCTTGATTTGTATTTTGTATGGCTTATAATTAACTTCTTTCACGGTTTTTTTTTTGATATCGATTTCCGCGTATGCTGTAGGCCTTCTGGATAATTGAATATCCCTAACCCGTCTTCAATTATTATACTTCTAGTACCACGTTATCATTGCCACCTTTTGTATTTTTGCATTACCTGTGCATAATTTAAATATATTTTCTACTTTTTAATAAAATGTATTTAATTCGTGATTGATGTATGAATAAATATAAAAAAATATAAATCATTAATTCAATAAAGAATTTTTTGACACAAAGAATAGTTTTTTCACCATTTTAATAAGAACTAACATTATTTTAATTTTTGTATAGTAAATAATTAATAAAATTGTTTTAAGAACGTTTTTAGGGATTTTTAGTATTAAATTATCGATTTTTTTCCTATATTATTCTTAAATTTTGCTTTTTCATAGTTGATCATCTACTGATTATTTATATTGCTATCCAACTGACTATCTTTAAGTTGAGATACCACTGTTATAAAGGAATGTGTAGGAGATATAAACCTGATTGAATAGGGAACATGTCTCGTATTTTAGGAAGAAAAAAATGCATTTACGAAATATTGACCAAATCATATTTGTTGTTGTGTTCGCCTAAATTGAGAAACGATTTGTATGTATTGATGATGAAAATAAATTTTCTAGTCGTTATTCATCATTCGGCAACAATTCTGCAATTGCTTCAAATCTGTGGGAATAATTATAATTTTGATCTTAGTTTCTTTAGAAAACTTTGAACCAGAATTCATGGATATGAATAAATTCATATCCATATTGTAGTAGAAGATAGCTAATTTAGTTGTAAATATGGTATTTGTACGATCTCATTGCGAAATGTTGAGGACGTCCAGGTGAATTATCAATATTTGGCTATTCTTATTAATAGATACATAAAACTCTGTGCTCATTTTTGGTAATAATTAGCATATTTTTTTAAATTGAGGTTAATTAGCGCTGGAATGTTATACGTGCACAAAACCAGTTAAATATCTTATTTTATTGAAAAAATATATAATTATTCATGATTGTTTTCAGTAAAATTACCATTATTATTGTTTATGTATGTATATAAAGCTTAAAATTCTTTTTACATGTTTATTTGTTCAGTGCGGTTTCTTTTCTCTATGTACATACACTAAAGACTAACAAATTTTTAAATATAATTACATAAGTCAACACTGCGAACGCCTGAAGCCTCTGGACAAGCATATTAACCGCTTGGCACTTTCACCTTACGTGTAACATTCGGATGACATTCAATACTATTTACTATTTGTTGTTGACATTAAATAATGTTATAAATCGTTGCACAACTCTTCAACGCATTTTAAGGCAACAAGTTTTTCGTTGGACATTTCCTCTTTTGGCATTACACTTTATCCTAAACGTTTAATCTTTGATATCGTAATGTACACACACGCCAAAAGGTTAGATGTCTGTACGATTTGTTTCTAAAATTGTGTGTTTCTAAAATATATGTTTTTCCTTGACATTTTGGCTGTTAAAGTCCTTTACTTTTTTTGGGAAGATATTCACGTTTTAAATATATTTTATTAGTCTTCTTTTGTGGACTTTTTTATGATTTTTTAGGAACACAACTGTCATGTAAAAACTGGTTCTTAATCGAAATGCAATTTATTTATAAATACAACAATAACAATTATACTTTATTTGTTCTAGACAACTGAATTCAATCTCAATGATTTTACAAGAAATATGTCAAAAATGTTTTCTGGTATTAAGATTTTCTTCTACATCAAAACTTTTTTCTTATACAGGCTGTTTACGGTCTTGTGATTTTATTTTCAAGGGATGATTAAACATCTTAAAATAGGGTCACTGTGGTGGTTTTTATTTTTTTTAAGTGGTGATTAACCACCATAAAAAATGTTTTTAACGCTAAAACGATTGATCAACAACTTGTGCAAAGTAAATGTAAACGATAGGTTATTACTGAATTTTTTACTAAGTAAGCTGATGTGACTTTTCCCATGTGTCAAGCTGTTTCATTAGTTGTCACTACATTGCTGGTTTGACGTAAAGTTTTCCGAATAAATCCTAATGAGGAAAGTAAAAGTTGTCCATCGCACCAACAGTCAATACGTTGACATGTTGTTAATTTATGGTGAAGTACACCAGAATTCTGCTGCTGCAAGTCGATTGTACGCTGAGCGGTTTCCTAACTGGCTAACACTTATTCCACAAAAATTTACCGCTCTAATAATCCGTGCACGAGAAACTGGTGTATTGCGAACACGTCAATGTCGAGATGGTGGTCTTGGCCGACAGCAACGAATTTTGTATGCCCAAGAAAAAGTCTTAAATCTTTTCGAAGAAGATCCTTCTAGTAGTATTCGAAAAATATCTCGCCAAGTAAATGTATCAAATCGAATTGTCTGGCGAACATTGCGCGAGAATCAATTGTGTCCTCTCCATGGACAGTTCAAACTTTACAAGAACCGTAAGACACGACGCCGTTGCCTGAAAAGATGATATTTTAAAAAATAATATCCATAACATTTTAAAATATGATTTATATGAGAGAATTTGTTGATTTAACACTTTATTGGTGTATACATAACTATAAAATAAAAAAATAGTGGTAAGCACAATTATCAGAAAATATATATATATGATAATGTTTCGCTAATGATGCTTTGGCTAACCTTGGGCTAACCTTGATTTTGTTTATACTTTGTTTATCCTAGAATCTGAATTCAATTTCAATGATTTTATAATAAACATGTCAAAAATGTTTAGTTGCATCTACTGATTTTTTTCTACGTACAAAATAGTTGTTACTAAGAAACTTTATTTATGATTAGCAACATAATATCACTATGGTTTTACACAGTTTTTCAACAATTTTATTAAATGAGTAATTGTTTATTTTTATCATTATTCCCTACAATTTGGGAACTTTGTTGCCAGAAAAGAACCTTTAGTAAAATCGTTTTTTTTTGCAGGGCAAAGATTTAGGCAAAGTGGTTTTGGAGATTTTAGAAACACCAATGCTATATCGTCACCAACACCTAGTAGGTCAGCGTACAACTGTCCAGAGAAGAATGGAAGGTTTCCAACTGGCCAATGCGATAGGTGAGATACATTATTTATGCCTTTCACTATCATAATTACCTTATTATAGTAAAAATGTTGTTTATCATCACAACATTAGCTACTGTATAGAGATTATACTGAACAGTTACCTGTTTTTTTCCTCGGTTTTCTGTTTGTTCACCTTGCTAATGATTAAGAAAGGGAGCTATCTACTTCCATATGTCTGTTCTATTTTTTTGAGAGTTTTTGAATCACAGTCACCTTTGTTTCATAAATAACTGATAAAGGGATTACTTAAAATGTTGTTGCGATTTTGATAGCCCCATCTGTCACTACAGCTCGCAATGGTCTTGATCGAGGGTTGCTTTTATAAAATGTGGAGAAGATATTTGGTGATAATACTTGCCAAAACGTTAGCCTCATGCCAAAGGTGGCAGTGTCTCCTTGTTTTTAAAATCAAAAATTATCCACGCATGTCTTGTAGTAAATTGCAGATGCAAGTAAATTTCATTCCTGCACATACTTTGTTAAGATACCTAACTCCGAATTGTCTGTCGGTTCATCTGGATCTAATATTGCTAATTGCTCACTTACAAACCACATAAGAAACTGTTAGATACATGTTTTTGCATATGTATTCTGGTCATATTTCAGATACGTAGTTTTGAACTTATAGAATTAAACGGCGCGGCGTGGATTGTTTTTGGTTAAAAGTTTTGTACGCATGCACACACTTTTTTAAGAGATCGTTTGCCGCTAAAATACCATTTTTATTTGTATGGTAGTTGGAATTAGTGTGGTGTTTGGGTACGGTCGACGATATGTACTACAATAATCCCAGAAAACCTTAGTATATTCTCTATACTATAATTGGATAACTGGTAGACAATATGAAATCACTTTTATTTTAATATTCTACGATCACAAGCCAAAACTAATAAAAATAACTACCTTATTAATTCGATGATCATTCCAATAATACTGTCACTTCCATAATATTTATATGTATAAAAAAATCACGCATTATAACGCTTCAAACAACCTTGACTGATATAATCATCTTCGCATATCATTACATCATTCTACATGTGGACAATGCTTAATATGTTTCCCTGATCTTACGGGTCTAATATTCCCAACCATGAAACTTTCACTTTCAGCTATATAGAGTGCGTAGATGGAGTCGGCGAAGAAAAATTGTGTCCGGAGGGGCTGCTGTTTAATGCGGCTCTGAGTCCTCGCGCGTATCCCTGCCAATATCCAATAGATGTAGATTGCGTCGGAAGAGCAGGAACACGTAAGTACTTCATTACAGTATAGCGATAAAGTTTCCTGAAATGAGGTGATATTTTATATGGATAACTTAAGTATTATGATGAAAAGTTATCTGGAATTATACAGTGGCTTTCTGGAATGTTTGAATATACTGTCAGATCGTAATCCTTTCCTTTATGTCGGTAATAAAACCCTGCCTATCTTGTATTTGCCTAGTTTGATGCTTAAGAAGGTGTCGGAATTTGTAGCTATGCATTGAAAGATTATTTACCCTGTGTACCAGGGCGAAATAGTGAAGGGAATAAGCAAGAAGATCCTCTACATTCTCAAGATTCATTTCCCAATACTTCATCCGCTTTTACTACTTAATCTGAATCGTTGTGCTTGGTTAGCTATGAAATTGGATGCTCAAAGAAACCTTTCTGAAAATTTAGTTCGTTTTACACAAGAAATCAACACAAGTGAAGTGTAATTAATCTAAATTTGTTTCAGATAACGATTGATGCGTATTTCTTCTTTAAATTTTGATTTTCTGTCACAATAATTATCATCCTAATAACGAACAAATCTGACATCTTCAATCCCATTTTTTTGTATCGCGGTTCTTGATTCTATCTCTTCTTATATTTTTCCACTATCGTTCTTAAAGTATTCATTTCATTTAACAAACTCTTTTAATTAATTGAATTAATTGAACATAAATCTCACCTCCTAACTATTGAAGTTAAAGCTGGTTCGCCATTGGAACTGTTAGAACACATGTTTCATAGCGATGTAGAGGATTAACTAGATTCTACTGTGAAGCATCGCTTTGACATTCCTTGAGATTTAGTTACACGCCATCTTAATGGCTTCTCTAAATACCGTGTTAATAATTTATAAAGTTTACAAAGCATCGTTTCCTCAGTTCGTTTTCCCTATAGTCACATACAGGGTGACGCGTTAGTGTGGGGAAGCTTGATATATCCCTTATCATATAAAAAAAAATCAAAAAAATTCACTTTTATAAGAAGACTAAAATATCTTAGAAATTAATGACTGTAGGTATAGAGAGTGCTTAATAAAAATGAAATTTTTCTTTTCATGATATAAAATATAGGATGATCCATTTAAAATAATTGAAACATTAATGTATTTGAGTTTTGACTCGCCCTGTATTCAGTTTTGACAATTATCGAAAAATGTCAATTTGCTATAAAACTGGGTCAATATCAAAAATCTTCTAAAAAAAAAATTTACACTGTGTCGTTTACAGTATACAAGACCTTGAACTCATAGTGATTTTCTTATAAAATTGACCATAATTTGCGAAACACGTTGTATATTCAATGAAATTGTACATTAAAAGTGTGAAACCTGAAATAATATACAAAGTGTTTCATTTAAACTAGGTTTGGTTTACCCTGGTGATACGAAACATTCTGTATATCTGTATATATGAAAATAATTTTGTTGTAAAACTGTCTGCAATTTCCGTAAATAACTTTTTCTGATATATTATGTAATAACGGATATATCCAGCTTTGCCACACTAATGCGTCACCCTGTATATTACATTTAGAATGGTGTAAGTTGTGGGGTACACTAATGCAAGCGGCACAATGCCTTATTTGACAACATTTCTATTTACTAATAAATTATTATATGCTGTACTTCTGATTTATATTGTCTTTTATCTTTGACAGAACCTGCACAGCCTACTGAGGAATGTCCGCATCAATTCGGCTACTTCAGAATCGGCGACGAGACGAACTGTGGCCAGTTTAAGAACTGTGTTGACGGACGTGGATTTATCTTCGATTGTCCGGAAGGTTTGGCTTTTAACGATGAAACTTACAGATGCGACTGGCCCGACCAAGTTAAGACATGCAACGCTGAAGGTAATAGTAATGCTAATAATATTATTCACGGTATCGCACGTAAGAAATCGTCGATTATCATAAAAAGTATATCTGTACATCATTCACTTTAAGAAAATAGCGTTGGTCATATTTTGGACGTTTGCTATTGGCTAATACGTAAGGCAAAATTACACACGACGAAAAAAGCTGCCTGTGCATATGAAATTTATGTTGGATAAAATGAAATATTGATCGTTACGTTTTTGTAATATTAGTTGTCAAATTTCTTCGGCTGCTTTTGGTTGTTTCCTGTGTTTCTTGTTATGTTATTGCAATGCATACCATTCCGTCAAGCAGATAAACTGCCAACGGCTGCATGGAAAAAGGATATTTTAATCAATGGGCTTGTTTCAAAAGGAATTGCTTGCGATATCTCATACTTAAAAGTTGAATTTCTAGAACTCGCTAAAAGCTGTCTAAAAAATAATCCGACATCCTGTGTAATCGATGAGATGGTAGCAGAAGCTGGTTGTGAAATTTTAAGATTGCCACATTATCATTACAATTTGAATCCGACAGAACTCGTATTGGGTCAAGTGAAGGAATATGCAGCAGCAAATAACAAAACTTTTAAATTACCAGAGGTAAAAGAATTATTAATTGAAGGACTCTTGACTCCTAACTGGTGAAGCATGGACAAATTGCATCAAACAGACCATTGGGGAAGAAAGTAAGATGTATGAGCTGGATAACAAAGTGGAAGATATGATGAAATAATTTATTATTATCGCTAGTACTGGGTCATCATCGGAAATGTCCTCTCTAAGTGATGCTTCCGCATTATCAAAATATTTGAAATAATTTGTACATTACTCTATAATTGTAATAATTGTAGCTTCTTTAAAAAAGAACTATTAAAGTGTCTGACAGAAGTCTATTTTATTCTGAAGTGTGTTTGAATACGTGAAATATAGACTATATCTAAACAAAATTGTTTCCAATTTTTTGGTTGGATTAAATAAGTTAGATGAAATAAACGTAAACCTAAATTTCTACATTTTACTAAAATATTTGTTATTAAAATGTTGTGTTACTTTCAGAAGAATTTGACAAAGGTTGTAATAAAACTGACATTTTACTTTCAAATTACCCGCCATTATTTAGTCGAGTTAAATTTTGTCAGTTTGTTTTTAAGCCGGCTTCAGATAACTGAAACGTGTCGCGGCAACGTTTCTCCCACCACGTCAGTGCTTAACTGTCGGCGGTAACAGACGACCCAGGTGACAGTGGTTTGTTTGGTTTTGTAGAATAAAGTGACAGAATTACAAAAATAAATAAATAACGTGGAAAAGAAAGTGAAATACCAGTAAAAGTGAGAACTTTGACATATGACACGCAAATCATGTATTATAACTCACCTTCCTCACATTTTTCTATTTCATAATCTGTTAAAAAACTATAAATTTCACGCCGATGGAGTGCGTCAAGTTTACCGGTGACCTTTCGTCGCTCATAATTGTTATATTAGTTACATTAGGATATCTATTAAATATCAGTTTGACATACAACATAACCTCATTTATTTCTGCGACACCAAATGAAGTTGGGAAAATCCAACTACACTTACTGTCGCCAAATCATGGTTTTTTAAAAGGAAGGGATGAGGGGAATACCGAATGCTTGGCCCGGATTGGTTGTTGAAATGTTGCTGGCGACTGGTTTTGTTCTGTGAAGCCGCCTTTATACGGACGCTATCTACTATGATCTTAAAGTGAATGGACTTTACATCGACATTTTTTTATACCTGAAAACAATAACTTTGCTTTTACCTTTAAATGGAATGGTACGATTTTAGAATAGTTAAGCATATTTTATCAATATTAGACTTTTCTATCTCCTGATTCCATTGCTTTTTTTTAATTTGAGATTTTGCTAAAATATAGCTTATAACGGGCGATTCGAAATTATTGAAATTGCTGTTTCTGTCGATTCTAATCGTGTTTGTGTCATCAGCGTTGTGTGTTTATATTATTATTTAAGGCAACCAGCTATTTCACTTTACATCAAAATTCCATACAATCAGTTTTTTTGAAGGTTACACAAGTAAAAATTAGTAAATATAGATGTGAAGAAATTTATGCCTTTGATTCTCTTTCGTGCCACCACTGATATTGTCCAAAATACCATCTTGAAGAAGCGGCACATCATGGTACTCCTGAATGGCACTGACAAACATCTTGAATGATCCGTTACATGCCAATCATTAAATATAAAAATGTTGTTAGCTCTACAATGGCACAAATAATCAGTAACGCACATTTACTGTGAAAAGAATCACCAAATTTTTGTGCACTTTTGCATCAACGTTTCTACATAACAAAGTACTGCTGCGAATCGTTCTATTCGTACGAAACAAATATCTTTCTTTCCCAATGGAGTAATGGTAATCAGTGCATGGCAATAATATTTAAAAAATATTTTTGGCGTATGACCACAGACGATGCGCAGTTTTTATGTTCAAAATTTTGGTCATTTGCTCAAGCATTGACGGTCCTATGACACGAATATCTCATACGATGTTGGCTTCTGGGACCTCAATTGTTGCCATAGCAGCTTAAACCAGTGAGTTAATGTTGCCCCACAGGAAATAATCTTCACTTATCGAAATCAATTTATCACCAAATTTATTACCAACAAGTTTGGCACTCAGCTCCATCCTGTCCAAAAAACCACAATTGGGCCGGAAATCATAGATATTTTCAAACAAAAAATCATTGATCATGGTCCAGTATCGATGCCATTGATCGTAACGCGTACTCCCGCATCATTTTGTTCACGATCTCCAAGCTTGTATAGAATTTCGTACCTCATTTATGATGTTCATCCATATTCTTACTACGAATAACAACATTTACGATTTTTGTATTACTCCCTAGCGTTCCTGGGTTTCAAGTGTCCAGAAGTAGCTCGAAATTTCCTGGTCGCAGAATATCGATTCTATAAGTCCACAGCAGATTGCCAGCGATATTTCATATGCATCGACAGCAAGCCTAGGCTCTATAATTGCGGAGAGGACCAGGCGTTCAACGAGCTGACCAACTCATGCGACGGAATTGAGAATGTCACTGGTTGCGCTCCACAATACCAAGCCAAATTCCATAGGAAAAGGAGTATTGCCAGCCATGCTCCACTTAAATATTAAATATTAAGAGCATTTTTATTTATATATAATATCCATCTACATATACAAATGCTTTTGTACAGAAATGTTGTATAATTTGTATGGCCTAATAATTACGAATAAATAAATATTTTAATTTCTAGTTAAATATAGATGAAATAATATGAACCGGTTGAATTTATACACGTGGCTCAAAATCGTTAAATGGGTCCCATTATCGACAGAGCAATAACAGTTCCAATAAAAGACAATTTAATAATAACATTTATGATGTTTTGTGGATATGTGGTTGTGATAAAACAAATAGATTATTTTCTTTTCCATGCTTGTTGTTTAAAGTTGAATCTTGGAGTTCCAAGGGCGTAACAAATTTGAGGCATTTGTAGTAGTATATTAAAAGGCATCCTGAAAATAAAACCCATATCATGAATGTTCTTTATTTTAGGAATATACGTCGAGTGAGCATTTGCTACTGAGGTAGATAGGTCTTACATAATGAACAGGTAGAGAAAAATAGATATATTTTGTCAAAAATTGTTGATTTCATAAAATTTTGTGGAGAATTTGTATTTGTATTTGAATTGACGCTTCGCGGGCAAAATGAATCTCGAGTCTTCATACAATCTTGGAACTTTAATATGCTAATTGATTTAATGGGCAGCATGGATATAGCAATTCAGGAGTATGTTAGAAGCGATAATGGCTTTTAGGGGGGCATGAATTTAATTCTCAGAGTTTGTGAATTACACAAACGGTCGCATGGACTTTATTTTCCGCAATTAATAAAATTAAAGTAAAAACTGATTTATAGTTATTCTTCGTGCAGCACACTTCCTCAAAAACTCACGAGCCATCACTGATTGGAATTAATGTTTACTGAAAGGAGATGTTGAATTATAGATATTTAGATAGACTGCTGGGATAGCGCAGTGGTAAGAGCGCTAGGCATCTGTAGCGGATGTTGATGGTTCGAATCTCCGTTGCGGCAATCGATTTTTATAAAGATCGCTTGCAGCAAGGGTGGTCGTTCCTTTCCCGGTGGTACCCTTCAGTGTTGAGGATAAGTAAACACTGTTACCCTCTTACGGCTAGGAGAGGGAGTAACAAGCCATACACTTCACATACACCCAATACACATTTAGACAAACCTAATGTAGAGTGATATAATAGGCCTCAAGGCAGCAGTGTTAAGTCTCTGCATTAGGATACAAGCAAACAATAAAAATCAACAATGCAAGTTCTATAAAGCCAATGCTGATTATGCATGAATAAGCTCAGTAAAGAGCATAGATAATATATGGTTAGAGATAGGGAACTCTTCCAGAAGCAGCACACTTCAGGTACTAAAATCATAACGCGGTAAAATTGATATTGGTCATTTATATGCTTGTTATGCAATATTGTTGTTTATACTTGTAGATAATTTAATATACATATATCACTATAAAATTTTTATTTTATAATACTAAATCCTATAAGCTGAAAAATTTAGTAACCTATATTATTCAGGGCGAACAATAAAGCATTTTCTATAATAAACATTAAAAATTAACATAATACACAAACACCCAGAAGAAAATATAATCATTAATGAAAATGTGAGCTCCAAATTATAGTACCAACTATTTTTACATACGTCATGAGCTTATTCAGGGAGACTGTATCTTATACGTACACTTCAACATGAATTTTGCTATATGATAAAACTTATTAACCTAAGTAAAATCATTATTTCTTCAATATCACATAACTCTCAAAAGTTTCTTCACCAATTAATAATATAATATATATAAAATACAAAATAGGACACGGTGGCTTAAAATAGTAAAAAAAAAATACCCTTACCACCTCGATGAGTGAAGAACTCCTGGATACGTATTTCGGC
>JARFOC010043750.1:0-22742 GCA_031763485.1 Osmoderma eremita | reverse complement strand
TATCGTTGCGTGATATATTTGTCGAACAAACGGTAAGACGAATTAATTCGTTATCGTTTGACAATTCATGGGGGACCCATTTGCTTAACTTCTACCTCTTTCCTAGCTGATAAAGGTGGAAACCAATGGTTTCATCTATCACGTTGAACCTTTCTGCAAGCTCTAGGCACGTTATACTGGAATTTTCCTCCACAACCTGTTGAATATCCTCGTCGTTAATGATTTTGGCCGTCCAAAGCGTGCTTCATCGGTTAAGCTGAGATCTCCCGAAGAAATTTAAACCGCTTCTGTGCTGCTCGATCACTTGCGGCGTCATCTCCAAATGCGTCGCCATTGGAGCTTTGGTACGAAGTTTGTCTTCACAGAGTAAACAACTTTTACAACAAAGTTTGATTCGTCGCCATTTTCAATTATCTAAGCTAGGAATGAAACAAAAAAACACAAAATGTGTATGTTTCCGATAAAAGAAGGATTTATACTAAAGTAGATGGCAGATAACCAAACAACTGCAATCGTTCAACAACTTAAAAAATATATTCATACCACTCTACTTTATACAAAACCCGCACGAACTTATTTGGTTACCTCTTATTTATTCTTGTGCCTCAATCAAAGTTGTCTTTTATTTTTAGTATTGAAGAATCTACAACAGTGATGATACCATACTAATGCATTATTCAATACTTTACAAGTTTGAGTAACACTAATCGGCAATTAATAATCACAATACCATTATTATAAGAGGTATCAGAATTCTCTTTAAAGATTTTGAATTAATACTTTTATTTTTTCTTCATATAAAAGGAAATAATTAAAGAAAGAAAAGCAGCGTTCTACTGAATATAGCCACGAGCACGATATAAAACGATAATTCCGTAGACAAAATATAGGTACATACAGTTAGTATTGAAGTATAAAAGTCAATCTGCCAAGGAAGAGGATGAGGATAGATAGCGAAAATACATGGAAGGGAGTATTATTATTTCTAGCACTATCGTTTCTTGGCATTGGAATGCTATTTATGCCGTTTCAAAGTTCAAAGAGATGACAAAAAAATAACAAATCTTTTGTCATCTCTTACATCTACAATAATAAGCCAAAAATCAAATATTTGCTGCTATATTGTCAATAGATTTCAGCAAAATGACAACGAATCTAATATTCACCATCTAAGTTGGACTAGTGACTAGTGATATAAGATGCCCAGGAGCGTTGTCTGTTATCAACAATACTTTGAATGGTAAGCCAAGTATTTTTTCCCTTCCGGAACAAAATATCGATGAAGCCATTCCGTAAATAAAACAGCCGTAATTGGTGCCTTCCGATTTGATTGCCAAGAAACAAGTAGAGAACAAGTGATTTTTAAGAGCAGGGTGTTTCTATGTTCACTAAGCAAGTCCAGATTTAATCATATGACCAGCTGCATTTGTACAAAGTACCAACTGTGAAAAATTTAGAATCGGAAGAAGTGTTAGATGTATTTGCTACAAGTCATAATAATAGAAAAATTACACTATTCTAACTGTCTAAATATTTTTGTTAATTATTTATTATTAATTTAAATTTGGATAAGTCTTACGATTAAAGATGTTGCATTAAAGCATTAATACAAGTATCAACGTTACAAGTTCCTTTGGTTAACTGATGTTCTTTTTACATTCTCATTTCACTATGTTTTTTTAAAAGCACCATCCGCATGTTTAAATATTAAAACGCTTCAGCTCGAACATCTTATGCTATATCGGGACAAATTATCGTGACAGGCGTTCAGCTGAACCAAATCCAGTTTAGTTGACATGTCCCGTTCCAATACCCTCGATAGGAATCGAATACATCATCGTAGCGCTCGAGCGACCTCATAGGAGCCACCCGGTCGCCAGATACACGCCGCTATAATCAATTTGAAATTTCCCAGCTCGTCTCCTCCTATCCGCAGCGCGAGATCTACGAAATTAAATACCCGTGAGTATAACGGGGTCGCCGCCGCTCTCCCACCATGACGTTTCGCACTCCCCAATCATCGGGGATCAATTAAACGCCATATCTCCCGCGGGGTGTCTTCTCTGTTATGTTTACCGGACCATCTGCTCTCAGAGAGTAGGCGCGCAGCGCCTATATGCGTGTATGCGTCTGTGTGGAAGCGAGGGCGGTTAACTTCGCCATGTGAGAGCGGCGTTACAACGATATCTTTTCAGTTATGTTTTGATTAAGTAAATCGACAAGGGAACGAGAGATGACAATGTAATCGTCCTGTCGCTAATGTCATTAGAGATTCGCTCTGATTAAGAGAAACAGAACGGTGGGAAATCAAATTGAAACTACAGTTATAGATTATTTTATTTTACAATTTACTCATCATAAGTTAAAAATGTAAATATATTGCAGTGTTACAAAATTTACTTTTAAATAACACTAACCTCAAAGACGTTAATGTCGGAATGTGACACAATTGCACATATGATTTAAACTACTGTTATGACAGTTGAATTCATTTGTTACACCTGATTCCTGTAACCAGGCAACTTCTCGAAATATAACCATACTATATAATACATCGAAATTTACGTATGTTGAAATTTTGACGTTGGTTATGAATTTGGAGTTTTGAAAAATGGTTACTGTATAAAAGAACTACAAGAATTTTGACAATATTTGAAATTAAATTAAATACCTAAATTACTTTGTTGTGTTCATGTGTATCGTGTTCCGACCATTTTCTCTCTTCAATCTTCCTTCACCCGCTTCTTCTTAACTGCAACCCCCAGAATCTCTTTCCTCTTAACTACAATCTCAAGTATCTCTTTCCTGTTAACTACAACCTCCAGTATCTCTTATCTCTATTTATGTGGTTATATACAATTCACTACTTAATCTAATGTTTAATTGATGATTGGTAATTGTCGCCTGACACTTACAAAAATCTGAACTTGTTCCTGTAAAAATACCACCTTCTCTCGATTGATCAAAGGAGACTGTTTTGGAGGAGTGCTGCGTCTACTCGCTAAAGCTGTTCACAATAAAAGTTAGCAGTGATGGTTTGACCCCTTTCCAAAAGCTCATAATAGACAATTCCTTTGCTGTCCACCAAACATACAATAAAATCTTGTGCAAGGAAGCTTTGGAAGTGTGTGGTACCAAACGAGCAGGCGATAACGAATGATAGGTTACAACCGATCAAGAATTGGTTCATTATCGTTGCGTGATATATTTGTCGAACAAACGGTAAGACGAATTAATTCGTTATCGTTTGACAATTCATGGGGGACCTATTTGCTTAACTTCTACCTCTTTCCTAGCTGATAAAGGTGGAAACGAATGGTTTCATCAATCACGTTGAACCTTTCTGCAAGCTCTAGGCACGTTATACTGGAATTTTCCTCCACAACCTGTTGAATATCCTCCTTGTTAATGATTTTGGCCGTCCAGAGCGTGCTTCATGAGTTTTGAAAAACGGTTACTGTATAAAAGAACTACAAGAATTTTGACAATATTTGAAATTAAATTAAATACCTAAATTACTTTGTTGTGTTCATGTGTATCGTGTTCCGACCATTTTCTCTCTTCAATCTTCCTTCACCCGCTTCTTCTTAACTGCAACCCCCAGAATCTCTTTCCTCTTAACTACAATCTCAAGTATCTCTTTCCTGTTAACTACAACCTCCAGTATCTCTTATCTCTATTTATGTGGTTATATACAATTCACTACTTAATCTAATGTTTAATTGATGATTGGTAATTGTCGCCTGACACATACAAAAATCTGAACTTGTTCTTGTTTATTTTTTTCCACGTCGTCTAGTAACGGACCGGTTACTAGCACGATGTTTACATGGTAACCATGCGCTTTGGTCGCCCAGGTGAATTCTGCTTATACGTCATCGTCGACGACTGCTTCCTTCGATGCCAACCTCGCCTGATGAAAACTGTACCGGTGGTTCTTTCCTGCACTGGTTCCTCGTGTGAATTGGTGTAGTTAATTTGCAGAAAACCACTTTGTGTTGTATTGTGTTATGTGTGAGAATGTGTTGTGATTTTACATTGTATTTGAAAGATAAATATTATTTTACCTAGTAACGTTTGTTAGTCCCGTTAACTGCCTCCCACTGTATCCCACTGTATTAGGGTTCTAGTTAACTAGCCTTATTGAATAACCGAACAGATGGAGTCACTTTATCAATTTAATTTGCAACCGATAACAAATTCAAAACGAAAGTATGTAATGTCGCGTATACTGCAGACAAATCCGACAACGTTAATGTAAGATCAACAAGAACATAAAAAGGTGGTGCGAAAGATCATAACAGTATATAGAGTTTGAAGGATAGTTAAAATGTAGAGCAACTTCACACAAGTTTTTGCAACACTATTGCTATTATTTTGTAATTATGTACTCACGAATTCGTCGATGGTCAGATAGTGGCTACCAGCCACCAACAAGACAGCTACAAGAATTCATTGAAAAGAAATTCATGATAAACAAAACTACAAGAACTCCAAGTCTTTACATCTTATAACAAGAGCGTACACACTTGACGATCTCCCGATTTTTAAAGCCTTCGCCGATAAATTTTGCTTCAGTTACCTTAGAAAGCTTTCATTTGCAAAATGGTAGTAGGTATATTATCACAATAAATACGTACATATGATCTTAAAGAATAAATTAAACTGCCAAATACCTTAACTACCTTTGTAATGTGTGTGTATTATGTTCCACCCTGTTCTGTCTTCTTATTTCTTGTACCGCCGTCACTCTTTACTTTACTTCCAATCACCCCTTCCTTTGCAGTCGTTATTTCACTATACTTTTTAATACCGCTCAAAAACTTTGCTTTTCTGACTTTCACAATTTGTTTACCTTTTTTTTGAATTCGTTACTTTCGCAGCCATCTCAAATATTTTCGTCACCATCACAACAGCGAGCTATTCCTATTATGTATTGTATCGCGATGTAAACGCTATGTCGACGGTTTTCACTACCAGCGAACGGTCCTCCTGATCGGTTTCCGGATTCTATGGTGGCAACTTGGGCTCACTTAACTGTACTGGCGCAATATAGGTATAATTCCGTTGTTTAAATATGGTAATAAATCAGGCAACATTTTGAACAAGAAAGGAAAGAAAATCCAATTGAATTTTAAAATCTTTAAACGAGATTGCCTTAGAATATTTAAGTCAACCTATACATCTGTTCCAGGCCAGTTCTAAGGCCTATTCTAAACCAGGCAAACATTATCTTCTGTTGAGTAGTTGAATTTATTTTCTGTTGTTATTCAACTATCGATTGTAATTTCTCTCCGATAGTGTTTTCACTTCGTCGAGCCAGTATTTCGTGTTTCTGTTCTTAGGAATAAGTTTCCGTAGTGTCTTTTGTCTAAAATAAACTCATTTTGACTTCCTTTCTGAATATTGTGTTGTTCATCCATGATAATGTAGCTAATGTAAAATATAGAAATTTAAGTGCTATCATTTGTAAATTGCTTTTAGTGTATTGTGACTGGTGTACAAGTTTTCTTAACCGCTTTGTTACTTCTCCCTAAAATATGGATGTTGTTCAAATATTGGAGTTGCGAAACCCTCTTGTTGAATATTATGATTCTTCTATTTTTACATAATTCATCGTTTTCTATGTCTTCAAGTGCAATAAGGATGACGTAGTTGATGAGATATAATATGCCTCAATCATTTATGAATTACCATATCCAAACTGCTAACCATCCTCAAATGTATCGTTGTGTTTTGTGTTGTGTGATGTTTCATTTTTAAAAAGTCTATAGATCGTCTCAACCTCCAAATGCAGTACAGACCTTGAGAATTCGATACACGGTTGCCAAATCGTCGAATCAGCTGTACATTATTACTTCCGGTTCCATTATTTGGGTTTCTGACAGATAAAATGCATATTTTGAGGAAAACAGTATAATATTTTTGAAAAAATACAATTTTTACAATAACATTTAAGAAAGGAATAGCAATTACACACGCATATGTCAGTCGATGAACCAGTTTGATCGTCAGATGATGACGAATTTGTTACATGAATAATAAATTCTTCAATGTCATCTTACAAATTATCCACTATCCACATTTCCTTTCCAATATTTTTTACATGTTTGATGTAATCTTGCCAATTATTAATTGTTACAGTACTATATGCTATTAGAATTAATTCCTCCATATCTTTTACCTTAAATGTGGCATTATTCATTTTTATACAGTTTTTAACTTGTGCCCATATAATTTCAATGGGATTTAACTAGCAGTTGTAGGGTGGTAATCGACGAACTTCGTGACCTTTTTATTTTGCAAGTTCGTCAATCCCGCTTTTATCATACTGCGGTTTAATGTGTGACGCGCAAAACAGCAAGTTCCTTTAGCATATCGTCAGTGGTTGGTATTTGTTTCTCACGGAGCCAATTAATGATATTGTTTTTCTCCATGCTGCAGTTGTATTTTTTTTTCTAATTTTCTGCAGTGATAGATTATCAAGAACAGTCGCTCACTTCTGAGGTATATTTGGAAGCAATTTCTTAATAAACCAATCCTCGTATGTGTCTGAACCCATCTCATGATGAACATCAGCAGTGTTTTTCTTGCAGAGAAATGTATATTCAGCAAAACGGAACAAATCCGTCATCATCACCAGCATGAACTAATACAAAACGAGGTCCAAGCCCGGTTGGGGATATCAAACCAGTACTTAATCCTTGGATAAAAGCTAGCTGACTATTCTGAATTGTAGTGTCTGCCCAAGTTTTATTACACTGCATGCTATCACCCATGATTCATCGGGATATATTATAGTTCGACCTGTAATAATTAAAGTTACAGAAATGTCGAATAGCAGGAACTAAATTGTACCTTCTTCTCTAAATTTCTTGATCTCTCGTAAGTATTTGTGCCTCCATCGAATAATGCTGTCTCGTTCGATGGGTATACTTTTACGTCCTACTTTTTTAAATTCGTGTAACAATCTATGTAAAGATGCTCGACTGGAGTTAGGGAGATCATCAACATTGACAGCAGTAAGAAATGCATTCAATGTAGGTGGCATATTTTGTAAAAAAAAACTTTACGCCGAATATGTATAAAATAATAGGATACGGTGGTTTAAAATAAATTTAAAAATGAAAAATAACCTTACCACCTTGTAGTTGCGTGTTCTGATCATATTTGTTTGTAATCGGTCATTTAGTTGCATGCCTTTCCTTTTCTTGGGTTTTTTTGGACATGATAATGAATAAGTTTGTTGCTCCTGTTTTATATTACGTATTGTACGCTCTGGGCAACCCAAAGCTTTACTTGCTTCTTGAACGGTAGCACTCACATTCATAGTTTTATTATAATTTAAAACATATGCAATCATATACTTCTTCTTCTGGCTAAATTTTTCTCCCTTACGCCGTTTTCTCCCTACAAGCTCCATTAATGCAGTGAAGACTGTAATTAAATGTATAAGTTATAAAATTTCTAAATAGAAAAGAGAAATATCCATATTACCCTGTGCATGCTCGAAAAAGATGGAAGCGTTCTGAAAAGAACGATTTGTGCAACTATATATAAACAAATTAAGGTGGAATTTAGCTAAAAATATTTTAAAACTACGACGATAACGATTGACAGCAGTTGACGCTAATAGACAGATAGATGGGTACTTTGCCGACGCTGACATATGTAAATAAGTTGCGACATAGTAATCGGAAGTGAAGATAGTGCTAATTACAGCAACTAAGGATAGTAAGAGATAAAAGTTGCCATTATATCCCATACTGCATACGGAGGTTGAGACGATCTATGAAACTTTTCATCATGGATACTCCTCGACATTTTCATCACTAACCCTTAAGGCTGAAAGCGCTAGTTCGTCATTCGAAGAGCCGTGGGTGAACCGAAAAGAAGATCAAAAGTAATTGAGGCAGACGTATAACTTAATCCGAGATGAGAAGCGCTGATCGACGCAGTAATCACTTGTCCAATAACATTTCCGCTCCAATAAGTCAACGCGCTGACCAATTGCAAACTAAAACCCATTTACTCTTCGTTATACATACACACGTTTAATTCATCCCCAAGTGAACGTGTACATTCATTTATGGTGCCGTCTCTGTCTGGAACGCGATTCGCAGTCGTCGACCGCCCAGCTAAATTGCTTTTAGAATATTCAATTCGACAAATTTTACCGTGAAATATGCATTATGGTTCGAACGCGGAACAACGTTTAATATGCATGCATCCATCGAGGTATCGATATGAAATTGCAGGTGGGTTTACGCCTTTTTGCGTCTCTCCCCTATCTGGCGAGAGACGCTCCCAACTTCGGTTTTCTTGGCTTACCGACATCTCTCGCCGACGATTATTACGTGGAACTTGTTTTAATAATACTGAGTTGCAGGTAGTTATTATTATGGTCCCGGGATGTAAGTCGCTATTGCATTGTACTTTGTTACACGACGTAACGATGTCTTTCTGTACGGTTTTAATTGCATAATGTGGGAAAAATGCGCTTCGTTGCCGCTGAGGGTATAATGTCATATAATTAGACTATTTCATGTAATAATTTGAAAATGGATAGATTATTAAATACGTAATTGTATAAAATAATGACAGTAAGGTGAATATTTCTCGGATATTTGCGAGTTGGGTGGTAGGTTGTTCCATGAATTGTTCACCATTACCAGCTTATTTCTTTTTCCTCATAAAATTATAAATAATGACAATGAAGTTTATTGTCCAAATTCCA
Source organism: Osmoderma eremita (assembly GCA_031763485.1). Classification (NCBI taxonomy): domain Eukaryota; kingdom Metazoa; phylum Arthropoda; class Insecta; order Coleoptera; family Scarabaeidae; genus Osmoderma; species Osmoderma eremita. The sequence goes on along the minus strand of JARFOC010043750.1, from coordinate 14,005 downwards.
ATAACATGTCAGTCATAATAGTATAGAATACTATTATATAAAATAGTAATAAGGCTAACAGTGCTAGCCAAGACCGTTAACCACTAGTAAGTTCAAAAGTAAGTGAAAATAAAATAAAATCTGTGAAAATTGAGAAGAAAAAAGTAATTATGTAATAGAATGGAAGGGATACATACATATGGACTCCCCATATAAGTAGAGATTTGCAAAATATGTTGATGGGAGCTCTAGTTGTTAGGAATGAAACCGACGACCTCGAATTATATCTATAGATCGTCTCAACCTCCGTATGCAGCATGGGATATAATAGCAACTTTTATCTCTTACTATCCTTAGTTGCTGTTATTAGTGCTATCTTCAATTCCGATTGCTATGTTGCAACTTATTTACATATGCCGGCGTCGGCAAAGTACCCATCTATCTGTCTATTAACGTTAACTGCTGTCAATCGTTATCGTCGTAGCTTTAAAATATTTTTAGTTAAATTCCACGTTAATTTGTTTGTATATAGTTGTACAAATCTTCAGAACGCTTTCATCTTTTTCGAGCGAGCACAGGGTAATATGGATATTTTTCTTGATTCTTAGAAATTTTATAACCTCTACATTTAATTACAGTTTCACTGCATTAATGGAGCCTGTAGGGAGAAAACGGCGCAAGGTAGAAAAATTTAGCCTGAAGGATTGTATGATTGCAAATGTTTTAAACTATTTTAAATAAACTATGAATGTGAGTGCTGCCGTTCAAGAAGCAAGTAAAGCTTTGGATTGCTCAGAGCGTACAATATGTAATATAAAACAGGAGCAACAAACTGGTTCATTATCAAGTCCAAAAAACCCCAAGAAAAGGAAAGGCATACAACTAAATGACCGATTACAAACATATGTTGAGGACACGCAACCACCTATTCGACGTGAAGGGAATAGTTCTTTTTATATATTATCTGCCACCTTCATTAGATGCAATTCTTGATGTTGTCAATGCTGATGATGATCTCCCTAATTTCAGTCGAGCAACCTTACATAGATTGTTACACGATATGGGTTTCGAATTTGAAAAAGTAGGACTTAAAAGTATACCTCGACGAACGAGACGACATTATTCGGTGCAGGCACAAATACTAACGAGAGATCAAGCAATTTAAAGAAAAAGGTACAACTTAGTTCTTGCTATTTGACATTTTTGTAACTTTAATCATTTTAGGTCGAACTATAATATATACCGATGAATCACGGGTGAATACAGGGCATGCAGTGAATAAAACTTAGACAGACATTACAATTCAAAATGGTCGACAAGTTTTTATCCAAGGATCAAGTACTGGTTTGAAATCCCCAACCGGGCTTGGACCTCGTTTTGCATTAGTTCATGCTGGTGATGATAACGGATTTGTTAATGGTGCTGAATATACATTTCTCTACAAGAAAAACACTGCTGATGTTCATCATGAGATGGATTCCGACACATACAGGGATTGGTATATTAAGAGATTGCTTCCAAATATACCGCAGAAGTCAGTGATTGTTCGTGATAATGCTTCTTACCAATGCAGAAAATTAGAAAAAATTCCAACGGCAGCATGGAGAAAAAACAATATCATTGATTGGCTCCGTGAGAAAACAAAAACCAACCACTGACGATATACTAAAGAGGGTCTTGCTGTTTTGCAACAAATTAAACCGCAGTATGATAAAAGTAGGATTGACGGACCGCCTTACCACTGCGAGTTAAATCCCATTAAAATGGTATGGACACAAGTTAAAAACTGTATAAAAATGAATAACACCGCATCTGAGGTAAAATATATGGAGTAATTAATTCGAAGAGCATATAACACTGTAACAGTTGATAATTGACAAAATTACACCAAACATGTAAAAAATATTGAAAAGGAAATGTGGATAGTGGATAATTGGCAAGATGACATTGAAGAATTTATTATTCATGTAACAGATTCGTCATCATCTGAAGATCAAACTGGTTCAAAAATTAAGTTTTTTAAATATTCCATCCTTTTCCTCAAAATATGCATTTTAACTGTCAAAACCCCCACTAATGGAACTGGAAGTAATAATGGTACAGCTGATTCGACGATTTGGCAACCGTGTATCGAATTCCCATAAGTCCTGTACTGCATTCGGAGGTTGAGACGATCTATAGGGACATTAAAAAGTGCTTTTCTGAGCAATAATAGAGAATCAGAACAAACATCAGGTCATGTTTTCTGAGTAAATCAGCAAAATCAGTCCCACGAGCAGGGTAAATGCCTCTAGCTTAAAAAAACTATATTTCCAGAACCTTTTCTGGACGCATTCAATGAGCAGCTGCTGGTGTAGGTACTGCGGATACCAAACAATGCAGATGCAAATGCATAGAAATCAATGATATGCGGGGAAAATGTTGATCAAAAATCACACCAAGATCATTAAGTTGCGTTAGTTATCGACCGGTACACGTTGTAGCAAATGAAATGAAATTGTTGATATGATGACGTTGCAAATCTCAAGAGTTACTCGAGATTGTTTTGGGCTAATCTCTTTATTTCAAACTGCCACATGTACGCACACACATATGTCCATTTGATCATGTATTTTTTCGCAGTTGGTGTCCAACCTTTCTCTATAATAATTAGTATAATTTATTCATTTTGTTCTTTCTGTATCTTGGAGGTCGTACGGAGAATACTAATGTCTTCCAAGTTATTATTGTTTGAATCCAGCTTAAAGTTCTCTCCGTAACTTCTGGCATTCTTTCTGTCAAGTTACTGATGAATCATTTACATATAGCATCATCAACGTATCAACAGATCAGGATTCTTGATGATTGAATTGTATTAATGCATGATCGAACTGACATTATCCAACTTATATTTTCCTATACTTAATTTTTAATACACACTGCATGTTTCCATCTCCGGCTTGTAGGGAGTGTGGACGCAAAAAAATTACCACACAAAAAGTTTGTAATAGTTAATGCAAAGCATAGTATTCGATTATATTGTTTTACATCATTTCTCTACAACAGTATCAATAGATTTTAGTATTTTAAGAATTATTTACAACATCACTACTAATAAGAATGCTAAGTTAAATTGTTTATCAAAGAGGTTTGCAAATCTTTAGCAATTTTAAGTTTATGTCATTGATTAAAGGCTATTGTTTATTACTTTTTAATCGTCTTTTTATTGATACATTTGAAATTATTGACAAATTGAAGTATTGTAATCGGAAACCATAAAACATGAAGAAGCGGGCTTAGCTACAAACAAACTAATAACATTAACAAATTAATTTTTTAAAGCATTTCGCAACACTATTTCCATCAAATTTCGTAATTTACGTGACGCTTCTAAACGAATCGTGTACAGATGGTGCGGGCACGTATCTCTCCTATTCCAGGACAGAATATCGAAAATAAAATCATCCGATGATTTCGCACGAGAAGATCGCGATATGATAACCGCACGCTGGTTCCGTGCATACATATGTAGGCCCTTCTCACTTCCACGCGTACATGAAGAGGAAGACGGGACCAGACAAAGGGAGGGAGTGGGAAATGGGGAAAACTGCGAGTACATATACGGGGGCTACAATTGAATTAGGCCTTTAACGTCAAGTTTGAGTAATGGTCGGTAACCTGTTCTCTTTCCCCTACAACGAGCAAGAGAGCATCAACGGTAGTTGCATGGCTATGGGCAAAATAATTGGTCGCTTCAGAGATGTATTAGTGAAAGGAGCAATTATCTTTCTCTTATTAAAACTATCGCAACTAAATCTGTTTGAATATTAATTCCAGTAGCATTGATGTAGAAGTGGTGCCTGCTTTGACAATCCAGTATGGCCAATATATTCAATGTTCTAGAGCAAATCTTCCAAATGTTGATGGACTATTAAATCAATGTTTAACGTTTAGTACTAAAACACTAGCCAATTGAAAATTCGCAAAGTCAAGATCGGAGGTTGGTTTTCCTTATTTTTACACAAAAATTGCACGTATAGAAGTTTGCTCTATTGTGTTACATACTGGAAGATGACAGAGATAGCATTCCTCGAATTACTGGCATTCTGTGTCATGTTGATCCTGATTGCTACTGATGAATCATTTACAAATAGCATCATCAAGGCATCAAGAGGTCAGGATTGGTATATAAAATTTTGCAAATATAAAATCGAAATAAATGTGAGCCTAGAATTGTAACACTTCAAAGAATTTTTCCTTTGCGTGAGGTCATAGTAACATAATTAATTCGGAATTTCAATATTGCGTCTCAACATATTTAAATTGAGAGAAGTGAAAGAACTTTTATTATTCAAAATGTTAATTGGAAGATTTTTGTTGAGCATGTGATTCGAGAAGAAACAAGAATGTGCACATTAGATGGAATTATAGATGATCTGATTGAACCATTTATTATTTCTGTTGGTGCTGATAATGACAGTGATAGTTTAGCAGACATTTCTGACTTAGAATAGAGAATAAGGAGGCAGTGAGTTGGTCATTATTACGCATTATGTAGCTATGTGAAGATTATGTTATGCTGCTGTAAAATATAGTTTAATAAAATAAGACTCTTAGTTCTATTTACAGCTATCCTACACTTTAGTACTTGTTATTACATTTCTAAATCATGTAGAACTGTTCAAATAATAAAACTGGTTAACTGGAATTTGTATCACCTAGTCATACTTGTAGATTTATCAAAATAAATCAAACATTTTAACCAATGATTCGGGAAAATAGAATTAATGATTATTTTCATTTGCCTTTGCCTCTAACACAGATATCAAAACGTTCTGTGACATTTACAGGTTTTATATTTCAAATTTACCGCCAGAATGATCTAGTGGTTTATCTAGTGATATTTGCATTGTAAATGTGGCTCCTCTTAGTTTAAAAACAAACTACAGTAATTTTAGAAACCAGAACATGTCGACCCAATATGTATGATTAATTGTTTAAATGTTTTAATTTTGCAGCAAATCTATTAGGGATTGGATAATGCGCTCGATCTTCCTATCCAAGAGTGTATGTTGATTTACGGGCAAGAGAGACGGCAAACGCAATGACTAACAGACACATACACAATACAATACAACAACCAAGGGCCACAACAGTAGGTACGCGCTCTGCATCACTACCGACCAAAACACCGCACACGGCCCGTTCTGATTAAAATGTAATCTAATATTGCAGGCCGGAAAATATACGCATCACGCCCCAGGCAGGGCAGTCGTTGCAAACGAAATATTTCCGCGTTTCAATTACCATTTTATTGCCCCCATTGTCTGCGTTACATTTGATTGCTCTCATTTGCGTTCCCGCTTTCGGCTTTCTGATCGCCTCCTGAAATTCACTACCCACTCCGTTGCGAGGATGATGCCGTTTCGGATGATCGCGTGAGTTTGAAAGGGGAATTCGATAAATTCGTTTGTATTTTTTTAACTTAAAAATATCGGAAAGGTATCCAATTATCGTGAGGGCTAAATAATAGTTTACGTATAGATCGGAATTGAGATGGCGTTGGCGTCAATGAGTGTCTGTCTTTATTGATGTTCCTCTTCTTACCGAAAACTGTAGATATTGTGTAGGTTTATACGTGTAGCTGACCCGAGATTAGTGGGTATAATTTTTTGACGACGCCGGGGACAGGATATCGTCAATTGACCGACGCCACACACGCAAAGAAAAAGTAATCGGCGACATTAAAACAAAAGATGTCATTATTCCAAGCGAAATTATAGACCTGTCTCTCTCATTTCGGTACCGCCGCTCCTCCGATCTTCCCTACCGAGTTTGGTTTTCATCCTATACCCGTGGACTTTTTGTTTAATGTTGTTTCTGTGTGTACTTAACTTTTTATATGACGTATCATCTTCTGATGTAACCAATTTTTTGTGTTGGACGCATTTTGCGGTTTTCCTATTTCCTGTCCCAACCGAAAGCGAATACGCGAACAAATTGCGTGACGACAGCATCTCCCGAACGTATGACATATTGATTTTCGAATACATAATATTCTTTCTATAATTCTTATAAATATATAATGCAATGTTACCAATTGGTAATTATATTAATAATGAATTTTAATAATAATAATTTTGGATTCTTTTTATTTATGTCAAGTTGACACATGCCAGGCAACTTCTGAATGACAATTAACTGGCACTTGCTAATTTAAATTATAATGACTTAATCAAAAAAATTGTAACCCATTTAAATAATATGGAAAAACCTAAAGATGTGTGTGATATAATTTAGCAATGGTGCTATAATAATAATACGAACATATAATTTTAACGAATGAATAAATTTATCAAATACCTTATTTAATATAACCTGTGTATGTGTGTTAGATGTGTGCCACCCACTTCCGTTTTCCTGCACCCTCGTCACTCCTTTTACTCCTTCCAAATATTCCTACACTACACTTTTCTAATCACCCCTTCTTTAGCACTTGTTTTCTTAATTTCACTCACAGGCTTTACTTTTCTGACTTTTGAGACTTTTCAATTTGTTCATTTCCATATAATCCGTTGCTCACTTTACCGTCTCAAATATCCCTGTCTTCATTACCACGGCAATCTATTATTATGTACTGTACGGCGATGTAACTCCATTGTCGAACGGCTTTCAAACTATACTAGCAGCATACGACCTCAAGACTCTATGGTGGCAACTTGAGCTCGGTTTAATCCACTGGCGTGCCGTTCTTCGTGTTGTGGGCCCGTGATGTGGTGTGTGAAATGTCTGCAAAACTCTTCTGTTGTGTGGTGTTGTGTAATGTTATGTGATGTGTAATTGTTTATGTTAATTTAAAAAATATTTTAAAAAACAATAAAGTATTCTTTGATTTAGTAACATTTTTATGCCCATTAGCTGTCGCTGGCTCTACTACCCTTACTCCCTACAAAACAGACACCGTCTTTACCGACTGATATTAATGGAAACTTAATTAAATTCAAGTACCAATCGTATAGGTGGCAGTCCTGTGCGTATTTAATTAACTCTGATGGAAACAATTTGATGGTAACTAGAGCGTCCCTAGCACACGAACCTAATACGACAGCAAGATGTTGTAAAAGATCATGGCAATATATATAGAATATAATAGAACTAACAAGCAGATCGACTTTTGAGCGTATGTATTAACTAATTATAAATAGAAAAGGAATGTAAAAAGCTTTTCCTTGCAATCGAATAGTTATACATGAAACAGTACGTGCTGCCAAGTAGTTTTGTGAATCGTAATATTTTAGCGTTAATACCAAAAAAAACATTAAAGTAGCTTACTATCAAGGTTATGGGAACGTTGTTAGCTCTTGCACGTTGAGATCCTGAATTCTCACGGCGCTTAATTGTTGTGTTATAATGTATTATTATAGACATTTAACTCCAATTCCGCATGCCTTCGCGTGGATTTATTTTAAAAAAGGATGTGGTAAATCTCATAAATTAATTCAAATGTTACAAGATCTTTCAAAAAGGATTAGGTAATTTATAGACAGAGCTGTGTTGGTGTCTTTACATAAACGATTATAATTACACGTGGCAATATAATTAATATACAGTATGGTAGCGGTACCTACAGGATGATGTTCCCGAAGTTTTGGTAATTTGATTATCTTGTTGAATAATGCAGGGTAAATGACTAACGCTTTCAAGCATAGGCATGTCCTCAGAAGTTTTACCAACGACGTTAGGTCATTCTTATTGGTATGCTTCAGCCACTTAGCGAATATAGACGTGGTTTTAAGTGTTAATTAACAACTATGAAAGACGCTGTAAAATCTCGATGAGGCATTATTTTTTTATAGAACACCCTCTTTCCATACGGAAATAATTCAAAGATTAAGGAGTATTTGGTAAGTCTGCAGGTTGGTTTGAGAGATTTGAAGGTGATGGAACATTCCTAGAAGATGATCCCCGTAGCATGCAGCTCAAGTACAACAGTAATGGACATTAATATCGTCGCCGTATTAATGAACAACCATCACAGAAACTGCACAGATCTGAAACTGCAACAAATAATAACAAACGATGAAACATAGATATCCTTCTATAACCCAGAAACAAAAAGCCAATCGAAAAAAGTACAAAACAGAAGGGCCTTCCCTTAAAACACGTTCTGTTCCATCTATCGGTAAAGTAACGATTAATATGTTTTGGGATTATGGTGGTATAATTTTGGTGGATTGCCTACCAGAGGGAACCACAATCACTGCAGAATATTATTCATATTGTGGCAATTGTAACAAGCGCTGATCAAAAGTGACCTACAAAGTTGCATAAGTGACCGATACTGCAATAGAATAACGCAAGTGTTGCATGCTACTCGTTAAATTATGGAGGTTTTAAATAAATTGCCCTTAAAATGATTCCCTCATCCACATTATTCGTCTGCAGTGGAAGTCGTGCAATAATAGATATCTACAGACATACTGACTTTAGTCTACCCAATTGGTACTACAGGCGCATTTCTATAGCGGAAAGTTAGGTAAAAATCGTAGAAGCAAAGCAACACTTCGAAGGGTCTCGCCTGTGAGACACACTATTGCTTACGGTATCATTGTAGTTGGTAAGGATGACATAGGAAGGTGTAATACTTTCCATGCCAACAACAAAATATGTAGTAATTCCATACGTTCAACAATTATACGAAAAAATAAGCATTCTTATGTCCTTATAATATAAAGGTAGCTCACAAAAACCAGAACAATTTACAATTCTCCTTCACCAATTCAAGAAAAACAAAGTACCCATAAGTAAACAAATACATGTAATATACTGTATTCCAGTACAAGACTTGCAATGATACAAATAATGGGCAAACCACACAACATCTAAACGAACGTATAAACGGGACTCAAATACCAGCAAAATGCAACAGCATTTAAACACAAACACACATTAAACAAAGGCCACACTTTTAATTTTAAAGATGTAAAGATTCTAAATAAAGAGAAAGCATGAACATATTAGAATCAATAGCAACAAAACATCACAAAAAAGTTGGTATGAACATTCATGTTCATAGTGGCGTTCTAAGAGCAGGATTGTTCTCGGGGTGCTACGATTGACATTATATTTTTTCCTTTGTGGTTTTTTGCTGATGGTGGCAACTTAGTCGCCGAAATGCGTATTCAGAGTTCGTCACTCAACAACATTTGTCACATTGCGACTTCAAGTCCATACACTTTGTGTAAAACCTAAACGTTGAGTTACTTCCCGTTGCGTTAGCGCTTCGTTGATCCATTGTATAATTTGCTGGGCATGTGGGCGGGCTACAAACGCCTTCAAGTCATATTTTCACTAAAATCCAACACAAAACTACCTTTTAAAACCAAAGAACCAGAACTAATATTATAAGGGAAGAAAATATCAGATATGGATTTTAAACCTATTGGCTGAAAGTTATAAAATCACCCAAAAGGAACAGCCACAAAAAAACTTTATCGTTAAATAGTGTAGGTAAAGGCAGTATTGTAGTGTATAAGCATACTTTTACATGCATTTTATTTTAACCGAATCTAACATACAATATTGCTTTGATCCTTAGCAATTATTGAGTTCTGCATTTATTTAATATCTCACTACGTTTGTAAGTTACTATTATGTGCGATATTAGTCTACAGAAAATAAACACCTTAGTTGCAATGCCCAAACCCAATATCCTGAAGAAATAACTAGGTCGGTTAGGTAACATATAATGTGACCTTTTGACATTGCAGTATAATACCTGTCGTGTAAAACCAAGGAACTGTCAGTATTTTTTTGATAAATTGAGCAGTAATGAGAATTTACAATTCATATGAACTATTTTCATATATGGAGACTTTGATGATTCTCCAGTGAAACGGGCTCCGACATCTTATTTAAGATCAATTGGCCATTTCTTAAGTATTCTGCGGTTATTCTATTTAACTAGCAGTTTTAAATAACTGTTTGGGTTTCTAGTCCTTGGTGGTGTTTCTGGTTTGTCTTTTTGATCACTTCTTCGACTATTGGGATTCGGCAGTTTTGATGTAACATTTAATTAGCGATGTATCATGGAGCAGCTACCATTGCACGAAGGATCTACGGCTAAGGTGGCTGTATAGTAGTGATCCGATGGGAATGAGTTTTATAAAGTAAGATTTTGTTTTCTAGACTCTCTGCCAACTAACCAATATAGTTCTGCCATTTTCAAATCTATCTCAATGTGCTTCTGCAAAATAAGTTCTTTACAATTAAGATTGGAATCAAGATGAAGGCATATGATGCTTGCGGTATATTTATACCGTTGATAAATACAGACATTGACCTTTTCTAAGTGCAAAAGTCCCACGCTGGGATTTGTTTTCATTGATTTTAATTTTCCATCATTAAAGCCAATGTTGCATGTAGCAAGGGTAACTTTGGAAGTTTGCGGAAACTACTGCTGGGTTTTCATTAGGGATTGGCAGTATATCAATAACTATTATTAATAACCGTTTTCGGCCGATAACTGGTTTAACCGCTTCTCGATTTTCGATATTAACAGTTACCAAAATAACTGGCAGCTTATAACGCTCGATCCAGTATTCTCTAAAGAACGGATACGCTTCAGCTTTCTTCGTCCCCGTTCTTGTTAATAATATTCACTTGGTGAATGGTAGTACGATATGTACGACTGTTTATTGTTTATGTGTAGATAGATTACGAAGCGGTGGAAGCAGTACTTTTTTCCTGGTTGATTTAAGAGAAAAACAACTGATATCATCGAATTTAAATTAGAAACTACACTGGCGCTGTTTCTTTAAGTAATAATTCGATGTGCATTTCTATTTCTTAAACGTGTCTACGTTGTATTCTCTTCTTGGGCTAGTTGTGTGTTGGTGTTTGCCTTTCTGTAAATGTATGCATATAAAAGCGATCCCATCAGCGAAATCTAGAGGGCTGATTATAATGCATCGCCCAGTTATTATATTACATGGCACAGTCATTATTTATAGCATATCCAAAGCCCAGAGAACGATAATAGCGAGAACTGTTTAAATATAATATATTACCTTGTGGGATGTATGATAAGTTGATATTTTAATGTTTTGTTATTTATTTTTGTTTTAGATTTCTGTCTGATTTGGATGTGGTTTTAGGAATGGAATGTTTGACTTTATGAGCCGTAGTGGTCTAGTGGGTTGGTTGCTAGACTACTAACTTGAAGGGCCCGGGTTCGATTCCCTGCCGGCGCCAATAACATCGATGGCGTTTTTACGGCCACGGCTCGACTTAGGCTGTAAAAATGAGTACCTGGAAGTCAAATTCTGGGATAATAATAGACGGTCGGCTCGTAGCGCTTGCCACGTTACAGCCCTAGTGTACCGAAAAGGCTAATAACCATCGCAGACCACACCCTGCCTCCCCCTAAGAGCCAGGAGGCTTGTAAATGGGGACTATTATTATTATGTTTGACTTTACGTTACAGACCGTCGTGTCAAATATTATCGAGCCCTACTTGACGTCTAAATAGATGGCCGAATATATTACTCTAATGCCTCGTTCATTGGTATTTTTTGCTATAGGAGGTTACATAAATTAATTCTTTACTGGGATTTGGTATTGGAATGGTTTCAGAAGTTTTTAATGTCTTACACCAGGAATCATTTCAGAAATCTTACTGCTTTAGGCCAATATGAAAACTTAAAGATAGAATACAAATAATCGGACACGGTGGCTTAAAATAATAAAAATAAAAAATACCCTTACCACCTCGATGAGTGAAGAACTCCGAATACGTATTTCGGCAACTAAGTTGCCATCCTCAGCAGAATCTACGAAAGAAGGTAATGTTAGACGTTGTACTCTGGGAGATATTTAGCACACGGTGTGGTGCATATCTCCCAGAGTTCGACCTCTAACATTATCTTCCTTCGTAGATTCTGCTGAGGAATATTATTAGTTGCCGAAATACGTATCCGGGGTTCTTCACTCATCGAGGTGGTAAGGGTATTTTTTATTTTCTATTTTTACTTAAAGATAGCGCTGAAAATGTCTATAACGTCATTATTGATGGCACATTAGATGTCAGTTGGTTCCACGTGTTGGGGGTTGTCCAAACTCTTTTTTTCCTTTTAGTTTTGTATGTAATGTAGTGGATAAGAGTAGTATATGTTTAAAATACATATGAGTACCGTATTTTTCTCCTTTTGAGGAAATATATTTGGTTCTCTTCTTTGATTTTAAAAATAAATGTGTTCCACTATTTGTTTTTGTTAAAATTTGCCCTCAATTTGATATCTTCTAAACAATAATATAGGAATAATAAATTCTTCACTATAGTTGTATTTTTAAAATGTGCTGTACCTCTTCAATTTAGCGTTGCGAAATATTGTAGAAAGACCTGATAAAATCAGAAAAACGGGCGTTAAACACAACCAGACGCATCGTTCAATCCCTTTGATCGAAATTTCGAAGGATAATACTCACGGAAACCAAAGTGGAACACGAGAAGGCATATTCCCGTTCCATCACCATCAATCGAATCGCCCGGAGGCGAAACAAAAGAGGAACACCGCGACTGCTTATTCAAATATTAAAAAACAATTTCTTTAATTCGCGGTATCCGTCTCAAGGCGCATATAATATACATTTAAGTGGAACATTTGCCGCCCCTTAATGGACGGGAAAATAAGAAGATATGCGCTCGTATACGTCACGCGCAATAAAAATAAGGCAGCCACGGAGGCTCCCGGAACCGGCGGCGGTTCCCCGCTCCGTTCCAGGCATAAAGACATATATTAAACAACATCGAACTCCTACACAAAAGCTTTCAAAATAATTACATGAGAAGAATCGCGTTGTAAATAATAAATAATCGCGCACTGTGCAAGCTTCCCGACTTCTTGTTAGTCATACGACCGCACGTTAGGGGGCGCTGCGTTGCGGCGCTGCTGCTACCACTTTACTCCAGAGTAATAGAAGCAGACCATGGCCCACTATGCGCATTGAGTGCTTACATGTATGCGTCTACGCTTTAGTCGAAGAGAGTAGAAGAAGGGAACGTCACGGTAGACACGTGGGACGTGATCGACAGGGAGGTTCGCATTGGCGAAGGGTGATAATTTAATTGATCTCCCTGTAGACATCTAATTCCCTATACGCAGTTATTTATTGTATCATATAACGTTTAAGGATCTTTTGCACACTATAAACTTTAAGATTTCTGAACGCCATGCGAAGAAAGGAAATTTGAATAGAATCGGTACGACAACATCGTATGGAAAGTATGAAGAGCTGCAACAAAAAGCGAATTGTCAAACTTAGAAATTGTGTAAACCTAAAACTATGCTTTTAATAAATATCCAGATAAGTAAAATACAAGAATACCTGTTATAGCATCATTAGGTAACAGAAGTATTATTTCGGCCATGCTATAGATCGTCCCAACCTCCGAATGCAGTACAGAACTTATGAGAATTCCATACACGCTTGCCAAATCATCGAATCAGCTGTACAATATTACTTCCGGTTCCATTATTTGGGTTTCTGACAGTTAAACTGCATATTTTGAGGAAAACAGTTAAATATAAAAATAACAATTTTTTTATTTAAGAATCAGTGAAAAAGCCCATAATTTTATTTTTTAACATTAACGTAATTTAAATTTCGAACATTTATTTAGGAATTGGGGTATTATACAATTTATTAAATTTAAAGTAAAATGTATAATCCCTTAACAAATTATAGTTTCCACTTTTGTAACAAAAAAAAGCTGGAATCAGAGAAATCCCCATATAATCAACAATATTTAAGAAAGGAATAGCAATTACATACGCATATGTATTGTTTCATCTTTTAGTCAGTCGATGAACCGGTTTGATCTTTAGATGACGACGAATCTGTTACATGAATAATAAATTTTTCAATGTCATCTTGCAAATTATCCACTATTCACATTTCCTTCTCAATACTTTTTACATGTTTGATGTAATTTTGCCAATTATCAACTGTTGCAGTGCTATATGCTCTTCGAATTAATTCCTCCATA